>JAZKJV010001517.1:1196821-1459000 GCA_037367405.1 Ottelia alismoides
GTTGATTATTGGTCTTCTGAGGAGTATAAGGTAAATGTATTGGATTATTGATTCTTCTCTTTTTTGTTTAAGGGGGGACTTATTTTATTTCTTAATTTTCCAAACTACATAGCATTGATAGATCTGCTATTAGAGGAGAGCATGGGAGGGGGACTTTATGACTTTCTTGTTATATGGGTTTATGATAGAAACAAATTGGATAAAAATGAAGAGATTTATGGAGTTTAACTGGATAATTTTTGGAACTAAACCATGTTGTTGAATGAAAGACTCACTAGTACAGATAGTCAATTTGTAAAATATTCAATATTTATATTTATTTTTAGGTGAAGGCAAGTAAGAACCGAAAAAGTCGAGCAATGGAGGTGAATCCAACCCATCGAATGGGCAGAAAAAATACCCATAAAAAACAACACAAGTTTTTATGTATTATGTCAGATATTCAGGTCTATTTTCATTTTATTTTTTCCTTTGTCTATAACCTTATGTTTTCTTCATGCAGATGAAATTGAATTCTTATGAGCCATCACGAGTAGAAACATTTCTTTTGACTAAGAGTTGTGAGATTAAAGGCTTGAGAACATGGACATCTGAGATCCACCAAAAAGAACATGTAAGTAAATTTTGAAGATACATTCATTATTTATTAAATATTATAATTTTTATATGAATATTTAGGAGGAAATGGTAAGTCTGATGTCTCCGCCATCTACTGAGAACGAGGATGGAACACATGTGGTAGCCCTCTCCCCAGACGAAGCTTTTATGAAAGTTAAAGGACCTGAGCCTTTTGGTCGTGTTCGTTGTGGAGGTCGTGGTACCACTCCTTCTCGATATTTTGGTGTTCAAGGTGGCTCTTCGAGTAAAGAGGTTATCGAGCTTCGTGGTAATGTACGCAATTTGACGGAACAAATTGCTTCAATACATAAAGGACATGAAACCCTTATGCACCAAATGACAGAGCAACAACAGATATTTGTAAAACAAATGGCAGATCAACAATAACATATGGCAAAGCAAATGATGGATATGATGGAGGCTCATCGTCAAGAGATGAAGGATCTTGTATCAATGATGTCAAAGGAAAAAGACATGTCTTCTCAAGCAAGTGACATTGCTCGTGACAATGATGAGTTTAGCGACGATGATGAGTTTATTTCAGAAGATGCTTAGAATTAGTTTTTATTATATATGTGATCTTTTACTTTAAATCTTTGTAGTGACTTTTATAGTTTTATTTTGTAAAAGAAACATTTTCACTTTTATGTCATTATACGGTATGTTATAAGTAATGATGGTTGTGATTGATTATTTTTGAAAGATCTTAATTATTCTTATATGTTTGTCAAAAGATACAATTGATTTTTGCATTATTATTATTATTGCCGGCATATTTGATATGATACTAAAGGTGTTACCAATAACTTATAATTGTGATAATTATGTGCATATAAAAACATGTGTAACATTGATCAAACGTTGTCAATTACCATGATTCCAATGTTTTCACAATGTTGCTACTTATTACCAACAAAATATAAATGTTACAATATCCTGTAAATGCAATAGTTATTTAAATATTACAATAATACTCGTATCATTTTACAAATATAGCTAAAATCAACAATAGCAACATTTTTATGTTTGTTACTATTTAATTTTAACGAATAAGAAATGTTACAAATGTTACTTATTTGTAACGTTTGTTTATGAATGTCGTAAATAGCATTTGCGGCACCACTTTTAGGGACATTTAAAGTGATACACAGTAAATGTTACATTTAATGAATAAACATTGTAAATGATCTTTTGTAACAAAATTTTGAATGTTGCAAGTATTATTTTTTCCTGTAGTGAGCTTGTTACTGCATTGATAGACCTATGCATTAGCATAGTTGGAACTTCTTTGAATTATTTCATCATGGCTCCATCTTCTACAATTTTATCTTATTACCTAACCCCCCCCCCCTCCCCCAATATGCTTTGTACAAATGTTGTAAAAGAGAGAGACTATGAATACCAAAATAGTTCCATACTTCATTGTTGTACATATTTCTTAGTGGCCCTTTCTACAATGTTGGAGTTTATTATAAGGCTAAGGTTCTTTTTTACTCCAACCTAGAAGAGGATGAATATCTGGATTCATCTCTAATGTCAACAATTGTGACATAATATTTTTAAGGATTTTTATCAGTCGTGTTCCTATGAGATATTGCAATATCAGTTATGCCCCTCCCTTTTTGGGAATATTAGTTGTGCCCTCAACTTCTTGGAGTTCTATCCCCGGTGCCCCTCTGTTACTTTAGTCATCAATAAACTGAACTTAACCATGGGTTTTCCAAATCATGGTGAGGTTAAGAGGGGCATAATTGTCCACATATCACCCCCACCCATTGGCGTGCCCTCGGCTACCATTGTTAATTCAATCGAGTTATCAATCGAATTAGGTTTGTCGTTCGTTGCAGTAGGGTAATCTAGACTTCGTCAAAAACCACTCAAATTTAATGTTCGATTATCTCAAGCGGCAAATTTATTTTACTTGGGCAAGCTCAAGGTCGAACTCAGGGAGGCAGTCGTCTCCTTAGGTAACTTTTTTGTTAATTTAGAGGTCAGATTTACAAAAGAATATATTTTTTATGCAATTAAGGAAAATGTAGTGCAATTTCAAGCCAAATTTGTAAGTTAAAGATAGTCAAATGAAGTCCAAAATTAATAAAACTTGGCCAAAAGATGATATGCGATGAAACTAAGCTACTGCAATTTTTTGGAATTTTTAGACTCTAAATGAATTAAATAGAAATAAAATATGGATGCATGGTAGTTTTTGCAAAATCAATTTTAAAAAATACCAAGGCAAATTATTTTTAGATATAAAATTATCCTAGATAGGTCTATGTAAGAGGAATCCAGGAAATTTAATAAACCTAAAAATCTATGTAAATTGGACCTATTAAAAACCAATTAGGCAAAATATTATTTGAATTACTCAGGCCTCGTGATGCGTGCAAATGCAAGGATTTTTGGGTACAGTGTAGAGCACTTAACCTAAGTCTAATATGATTTTATGGTGATTTTTGGAGCAATAAATGATTTAATATTTAATTTCAAGCACACAGTGGGTAAAATATGTCAAATTCTACCAAAATAATATTATTAAATTCAATACGCTCACAAAAATATGACACATGTCACAAAAGATAAAGGACAAGTTAAACTACAACATACAATTTTTGGAATTTAAAAATGATAAAATGGACACCTAGATATGCGTGCAAACATAGGGACCAAAATACAAAATAGAAAATAAAATTTCTTAGAGTAAAACGTATATACAGGGACTAAAGTGCAAATACCTATAATGCTGGGGTATGGATGCAATTTTCCCACTGAAACACGCGCCTCACGTGACGTTCCTAACAGGGACTGAATTGTAATTTCTAAAACTTGTAGGGGCCTCAATGCAAATTACCCAGCCCTCACGTGAGAGACACGTGAAGGGGCTAGGCTCGGAAGGCGATGGAGGCTCGAACTTCGCTTCAGGACAATTGTGGTCACTCCGAACCTAGGGTCGAGGAAGAGGCTTGGAGGCTCCACGTGGCGGGTGCTGAGCCGTTAGATCTGGAGAGATCCAACAGCGGTGGAAGCTGGATACGTGGCTCGATAAGGACCCGTCAGATCAGGAAGATCCAACGGTGGTGATGGCTGCTGGAGCGAGGCGTCGTGGCTCAATACTGGTCGTTGTATGGAAATCAATCCAACGGTATCTGGGATGTCAAAGCAGATGCGACGTGGCGGAGCAATGGCCTTTGGATCCTTCTGATCCAACGGTGGCGGGAAGCGGGCGACGTGTCGTGAAGAGGATCGTCGGATCAAGGTGATCCAACGGTAAAAGTACGTCGTCTTCTCCGGTCAGTCGCCTCCTGCGGTGGACTTGGCGGGGCTCCAGTGAGGTCGCTCTGGCTCAGCCACCCTTCCCCGTGCTCGTGGAAGCTCGTCGGTGGCTCCGGGATAGCCCAGATCAGTCGTGGAAGTGTCAGGAGGCCGTCGGAGGCTTTGGAAGCTGCTGGGGTCGTCTGTATGCCGGGGAAGATGGATCTTGAAGCAGCTTTGGCGTGATGTTCGGCCAATGAAGATAATGATCCTGTAGGGTTAGTGGGTGCTAGAAATCAAGTGCAGCATGCTCGAGGGAGTTCAAGGGGTATGTGAGAGGCCTGAGGGCGAAGTGATGATCGGGCGGAGGTGATATTCTGCTGTGATCGGTGGAGCTATTGGCAGAGATGGGTCGAAGTATCGTGGGGGTGATCTAATGATGGTGCGAAGGTGAGAGCTCCAAGGCGGAGCTCGGTGGAGGGTCAGAGAGGCGTGGAGTCAATCAGAGAAGTCGGGAAAAAAGGCGAGAAGATCGAGAGGATTGAAGAAAGGAGATCATAGGAGAATGGAGGAATCTACCTGGGGTTGGAGGCTCGGGAAAGAGCTCCTTGTCATCGCTTGAGGGTTGGTAGTGGGCCCGAGCTCGTGCAGCTCGTCGAAGAAGCTTCGGCACGACGTGCTACGTCGTGGATCTCACCGAAGAAGAAAACATTGTCGTCACTCACTCTCTTGCCTAATTGCTGTCACCAACAGGTAGAAGGGAGCTCTGGGAATCTCTCTGCAAGGGCGGATGGGGTGGAAAGTGGCCGGAGGCAGAGTATTTAAAGGGAGAAGGTGGAGGTCCAGATGATGGGGAGGTGATGTTCGTGGAGTGTATGGAGCGACGAGGAAGGGTGTCATGGATATCATGGATGCTGGCGAGGAAGAGGGAGCTATGTGCGACATCATGGAGGTGTTGATGGGCGGAGAAGGTGGTTGTCGTGGTGCCAAAAATAGGAAGGGAGCGGAGCCGTCGCGAGGTGGAGGCGACGTGGGCGAGGCTCTTTCGGAGGTGGGATACGATGCCTTGGCCGTTGGATCTAGTGATCCAACTAGATCGAAGGGCGATGGAGGACGCCACGTCGTGGGCGTAGGCACGGGCGCTGGTGAATGGTGGAGATTAGATCTGGCGTAGGATCGAAGGGTCATTGATTGAGCGGGGATGAGCGGATGAGATTTAATCATCGGGGATAAGATCCAGCGGCCATGAGCATGACACGTGGCTTAAGGAGAGTGAGGCGGAGACGGACGGCGGGGAGGAGATCAGGGGGAAGATCGAGCGGCTGAGAGGTGATGCGGCCATGGATGGCTTGGATATGAAGGAATAGGAAGCCATCGGACAGTGGTGAAAAAGGGCGCATGGTGCGCAATGGAGTGGGCCGCGTGGCGCAACCAGAGAACACCACATGGCCTAATCTGGTTGGTCGAAAAAGAATGTGAAATAAGAGGGAGAAATGGTCAAATTTGGAAAACTCAAAACATGAAAATTGTAGATCTCAATGAGATCTACAAGTTTCATGTTGATCAAAAATGGAAATGAGGTCGAATAGAGTAATAAAATACAAGGGTACAAATATACATACATATAGTATATAATGGGGCCCCAAAACCTAATTTTTGCATATGAGCTCTGATTTGAATGAAATTGGTCTCATTTTGAAGGTCTCTGAATGTGTATTAATTTAAAAGTGAGTAGACCTAGATCAGAGGCTGTACGAGAGAGATATGTACATTCTAAGGTCCATGGTCCCTAACTTGGTTTGGGGTTTTATTTGTCAATTTTACAGGTTAGCAATTTTTTTGGTATTTTTCTTGTAGTATTGTTAGTAATATACATAGTATTTATGGGATTTATAGTTAGTGTAAAATATATACAGATGAGTGATTTCTACAAGTGAATTGAGCATCTTATTTAATGCAGACGTGAATGCTAAAATGCAAATGTTATCAATGCGTGCATGAATGCTAATTATGCAATTTTGGTGGAAATATGCTCCTAATTACTCGGTAACAAGGCTCTATTTTCAACTTTAAGAGTGGTGAATCACAGATTCATCACCCTCCTTCTCCTCCAGCCCATCCTCCTCTGACTGATGCCCTCCAACCTCCTTTTTCATAGTCCTCGTCAATGCACAGAACTTCACCGACTTCAGTAGCATATATTATCTTCTACAATGTTGTCATCTCCAGAAACACCTGCGAAGGAGCCGCCCCTACCGCACTCAAGGTTGTCCACTACATGCTACAAAATGGGTCGTGCACACCTAACGACTACACCATGTCCAGCATGCTCCACGGTGTTGGGAGTCTAATGGGCCTCACGATGGGGCTCTTCTCATAGCTCCATTGTGTCGTGGTGAAGACAGATGATTGGAAGATGTGGGAGGAGAAGGGGTGGGGCACGACAACAGAAGAAGAAGAAATAGGAGGGGTGAGGTCTGATTCATTGATCTGGGAGAGATCAGATTGAGCTGGGTGTGAATGGTTGATGAAGAAGTGATAAGGAAGCATATGAGATGATCAGGGGGGTCGGGAACAGTCGAAATCATGGCGAAACATAGGGCTAGAGCTGAAGCTTCGACGAACTACAATTTAGATTTTTACACTAAATGACAAGAAATTAAGTTCAACTAAGGCTTAAACTTTGCTAAAGAACTAAAATACAACCTAAATAACCTAAGATAGAAGCTTAACAATACATACCTAGAGTAGAAGAACCTCTCATTGCTAACTCCAGCGACGGCTTGATCTTCCTCTTCAACACCTTATCCATACCAACAAGGTTGGGGAATGCTCGTTGTTATTGAGGGCTCGACTACAAGTGATTCCTTTTGGGGTTACATTAGAAGAAGAGGGATAAAAATAAAAAATGGAGATGGGTTGTTTTATTTATACACATGGTGGAGTGGCCATCTCGCGAGGGCTATTACATGAGAAGAAGAATAAGAAGTTTGTGGGAGCTATGGACATGGCATGGAAGAGGAGCATGTTGTGATCAGAAGGGGTTGATCTCGAGGAAGATGGGGGCATAGAGAAAGGTGAAGAAATGGAGAAGATGGCTTCTTGCGAGCTCTAAGAAAGTCAGAGTGAGGGGAGGACAGTTGACCGGGGGTCAACTTTTGGAGGTGTTTCATAGGTCCACGTAGGACCAGATGAGAACAAAAATTCAAATAATTCAACAATTAATAATAAATGATTTTATTAATTAAAACTCAAAATATAAAAAAATCTTCTTTTTTAAACTATTTATGGTAATTTTTATTTATTTATACAACCTTATTTGTACGATGTTAATATTTACATGTGTATATATAGGTATATTTACCTATATTCTAGCTATTTTTTATTTTATATTTTAAATTTTTATTATCATATGTACATAATATATATATTTATAATATAATTAAATACATATATGCATATTTTTATTTTATTTTTATGATTTTCTTTACATATATAAATAATTGTATATGTATACATTATATGTATAGTATACACTATATATTTTAATGTATTATTTATTTCAGTTGTATTTAATTGTTTTATTTTATGTTTATATTTTAAATATGTTTTAAATAATATTTGCAATTTTAAAAATACAAGAAGAGTAAAAAAATATTAAGAATAAATATATGAATAAAATATATAGATACATAGTACAATGGGATCCCAGAAAGCCATCTTTTGCATATTAACTCCATTTTTTTATGAAATTACCTTCATTAGATAGATAATTTAATTTTGAATATAATAAAGGTGATTTGGTAAATTTTGAGTTCATATGGAGAAGATATTGATCTTTGAAGTTCGATTTGCGGCTTTTTCATCTGTGTGTCGCAATTGTACTGTGCATTATTTTTATATGTAATTATTTTATACTTTTTATATATTTTTGTATATAAGTTTCATGTAGATCATTTTATTATTTGGAGTGTGCAAAATAAAGCATAAAATGGTGTAAAAATAAGTATTTTCAGAGTATATAATTAGGGTTTTATGTAATGTATCTGATCCTTATCTATCCCTACTTTATTCCTGATCGACAAAGTAAATATTGACTCGATCTCAAAATTTAGGTTCATTCAATATCTTTAATACTTCATTTTTTTATTTTATTTTCTTTATTCTTTTATTTTTGATTTAGATACATATAATTAATTATTATTTATAAACAAATTATAGATGAATAATGAATTTTAATTTGAACAAGTTATTGATATTTACATGTGTTTTGCTAGAGATTTAAAGATAAAATGCAAGAATAAAGGTAGATGAATGGATATTCATCAACAGCCTGGTAGCTTACATAGTCACTCGACGGAGTAGGTAGGTAGCGTAGTGATGTTCTTTGTTTCACATTTATATATGATATTAAGCTCGATTTAGAATTAGGTGTGGCTGCATCAGACTCTATTTCGAATATTAGTATTGTGAAAGGTGTTCTGGGATGTGGTTTGAAGTTGGAGAAATCAGGATTACGATATTTTCCTGTTCTAGTTGAACATATGTCCTTGAGGGTTTACTCAAGATAACTGCCAAATTCCCATGTAGTGGAGGCATGCGACTCATGTACTTACATGTGCTAAATTAATATAAGAAATGATTCATGATTAGATATCAGTAATTGCAAATGTATATTGGTGTTGATTCTAACCAACATGCATAAATATCAAGATCAATGTGGTAGTCCACAAATAATCATTAAATAAAAATTACTGGACATGTGATCCAATGTAAAAAAGATAATTAATGTGTAACTCAGTTTTACAATATATGCACATGTCACCATATAGAGTTGAGTGCATATGCCTTTTTTACCCTTGCATTAGTGTAGTGTTTATCTCGTTAATGGATAATTGCTTATAATGTTACCCTCATATGAACCCAACAGATGCAGCTGAGTAGTAGGCACAACAATAGCCGCTTTTGAGGAGATCAGACTTCTACGTCCTACTTGCACCAGAAATGATGCATTTTAGTTAGAGTAATTTATTTAATTCCACATTATTTTCTTTTTCCTTTAAGAGGCAACGTATTGAGAAAAATTGAGTTCCACATGTATATCTTGTATCTCATTTTGTGGGCATGGACTTGATGAGTATGATTAATGAAAAATGAATGTGGTAATTTTCTTTTCATTTCATTTTTTCTCCTATTGTTATGCATTTCAAATGTTAATTTAATATGCATAAATCGGTTTGCTGAGTATCACAGATCATGGGCGTATTTGGACTATAGGTGTGACGCTCCCAACCCATCGATTTCGATAATCGAAGGTATGGGAATCACATCCAAAGATAGCCCGCAGACAGTCGCAAAGAAGAAAAATGTGGAGAGAGTACCCTATGCATCAACAGCAAGTAGTCTCTTTGTATGACATGGTTTGTATGAGACTGGACATTGCTCATGCAGTTGGAGTTGTCAGTAGGTTCATCTCAAATTCAGGGAAACAACATTGGGAAGCAGTCAAATGGATCTTGAGATATCTTTGAGGTACTAGTAGTTACTCTCTTTACTTTGGAGCAGAGAAACCTATTCTTTTTGGATACACGGATTCATACATGGCATGTGACAATTATGAGAGAAGGTCCACATTGGGTTACTTGATGTCATTAGCAGGTGGTGCAGTTTCTTGATAGTCTCGACTTCAAAGTGTGTGGCTCTATCCACTATAAGAGGTCGAGTTCATTCCAGCTACAGAGGCATGCAAGGAATTGTTGTGGATGGAGAAGTTCATGCAAGAACTTGGATTTGAGCAAGACAAATATGTGATTTAGTATGATAATTAAAGTGCTATTCAGCTTAGCAAGAATTCCACATTTCATGCAAGGTCCGAAGCTCATTGATATGAGATATCATTGGGATATGAAATGTCGTGGAAGAGAAGCAACATGTTCTTGATAAGATTTACATAAATGGCTAATGGTGCGTACATGATGAGCAAGGCACTATCATTGAGAAAGTTTGAAGACCATCACACCCTTGATGGATTTGAGCGGACTTCTCATTGCAGTTGATGAGTGTGTGGATGGTGAGTTACTTTCCATGTAGTAACTTGATGAGGGTGCTAAAGAGATCGAGTTTCGTGGCCTTCACTTTTTAAAAGAGGAAGAGAGTGAAGGTGTCGGTTGTAGCGGAAAGCCGCGAAACGGAAAAGTGTTTTGATCTTTAGACCTATCAAACAAATTTACGGTTTTCTGTCGGAAAACCGTTCACTAATATTTAACCAGGCAAGTGTTCCTGGGTCGAACTCAAGGAGGCAGAATATATTCCCTAATTTTTCTTCTCGTGATTTTATTTTAATTCTTCTCTAAGTCAGAATGCCTTTTTTTAGTGGTTTTTATTTTTGTAATTTTTATTTGATTTTATTCTTTTCAACTTTTTATTTAATTTTCAAAAAAGGGATATTTTTTAAAAGATTTATTTATTATATAATAGGTGAATATAGTATAGATGATACTATATAGGATAGGTGATCGAGGTTCGAGCCGCATACTCGAACTACACAAGAAACCAAAACAAAACCAGGCGGTTTTCGAGAAAATCAAAACACGTTAAAAACTCGTCGAAAAGCCGCGAAAACTTTATACTAGATAGCTGGGGTAGTTGTGTAACTACCCTCCAAGAATCGTCGAAATCCGAGGACAAACGAACAAGATACAGCCCCTACAGCCCAGGGGCATAAGCATAAGAAAAACTAATTAAAATGTTCTCAAATAGGTCCACAAGGACTGTTCTGCAAGAAAACTAACAAATTCTTACATATAGGTCCCTGCGGAGGGACCTATTTGTAATTATTAGAAACTTGGGCAGCGGGATGAAAATCTGGGAAACCTTGCTGGATTTATGGTGCAATTTCTCCACCGTTTCAGATTGAACGGCCGAGATTAGAACGTGCTGGCTCGAATCTGACGGCTACGGGCAAGGACACGTGGCGTAAGACTATAGCCTGAGCGTTCTTGAGCAGTTGGAACTCCTGGCGGACGGCCTTCTTCTCCGACTTCTTGCGGCTGACCTCCGGCGTCTTTGGCTCTCCGGCGGGGCCAGAGGGGTGGCTCCTCCACCCCTCGAGCTCGCCCGCGGGTGTAGGTGATCGGAGTCAGCCCCGATCAGCGGTGGTGGCTCGAAGAAAGAAGGTGGTTCGGCACGGATGGCTTGATGGCTGTACTGGAGGTCCAACTTCGAGATCGATTATGATTGAGTTTGATCGCCTTCCAGATCCGAATAACTGCTCCCCGATGATCTTGAACCTGCAGTTAATCAAGTGCTATGCTCGATTCTCGTGGGATCGGCCGAGATGTTAAGAAATCAAGCCCCAAAGTTTGAAGAAAAAGCACATAAACTCAGCCAAGCATCCAAACTGTGAAGAAGATGAAGAATCGATGAATGATTTGAATCGACTTGGAAACTAATCGAAAGGTTGTGAGATGTTGCGTGAAAGATGGGTGATTATTCTACCTAAAGATGTGATTAGCCACGCTAATCGTGGCACGGCTACCGAGAAATAAAATTTCAAAATAGATGAATAGGCCCATGAGTTTCCAGGTGTATTACATGGAAAAAGATGCTCGACGGTCGACCTTGGCCGGAGCTGTACGCTGCACACGGCGGCGATGCAAGGCGGCGCACGCCTTGGAACTCTTCTCCGATGTACCCTCCTCCTCGCGAACGCCTCCAAGCGGAGCTGTCACCTCCTGAGCGAGCTGGGCGTGGTGAAGAAGATGGGGGGTCGGTTAGCCTGGAGCTGGAAAGCTTGGGAGCTGAAGAAGTTGTTTAAAAAATGGCGAACTTGGGGCCCTTATATAGGGAGTTTGCTTGGGCTCCAAGGTCAGATCGACGGTGGGCGAGGTAGAGGGTTGTTAGGAGTAGGGGACGAAGGGTTTAGATGGGTCGGAAGGTTCGCGAAGCGCGCGGGAAAATTCATGGAAGTTGGATGGTTGAGCAGCTGTTAGGTGCAACAGCTTCTTGGAGAAGAAGCTCCAGGTGCTGACACGTGTCAGCACCTGGTTGGTCCAGGAGTATAAATAGTTTATAAGTTGAATATAAAATAGATAATTAAGTTTATTCATAGTAGGTATAAATACAAGAAAGTTAAATAAATTTATTTTCTAAATTATGGTATGATTACTTTTAATAAATAATAAATATTATTTAAAATATAAATATTTTATTAATAAATATGTATTTATAAATAGGTTTTGAATTTTTAATTTAATGAATAATTAAGTATAAATTGATTTTATATTTTATTAATTATTAGTGTATTAAATAAGACTTCTACGAATTTTTATAGATTTTTAGGAATTAATTTACATATTTTAATAAATAGAGTAAGTGTCTATATAGGCCAATTATACCTATATTTTGAGGTATTTGATTTTATAAAAATAATAAATAGTCTCCAAAAATTATGAAATAATTTATGGTGAAACTAGAGGATCATGAAATAATTTAAAAATTATAAAATTAAGAAAATAATAAATAAGATGTGTTACATAAAATAAATAGCCCAGAAACCCCTTTGTCTTTTGGTCCCAAAACCGACTTTTTGCAAACGGACTCCGAATTTAGTGAAATCACCTTTATTAATTAGATAATATTATTTTATGAACTTTAAAGGTGAGTAGAGTGAAATTGGAGTTCGTATGAGGAAGTTATGATGTTCGGAAGTTGAGATTTTGACAATTTGCAAGCTGAGTTTCTTGGCATATTTACAAGGTAATATTTTTAACTTATTTTTATATTTTTATTTACATTTTTATGAATAATTAGGAGAAAGATTTGATGAACAATAAGTTAAGATGAAATAATTAAAATTCTTTGAAGTTTTGTATTTATTTTATAAATAGTGAAGAGTATGTATTCATGTGATAATTTATTTTTATTGGGTTTCCTTTCCTTATCTCCCCCTACTTATTGGTGTGTCGACCAATCCATGCTGACTTGGTCTCGGGGGTTAGGCTATAAATATATCTTACAGTTATATTTATAGTTTAAGTCATATTACATATATATACATATATTCCATATGCCTTTATTTTTATTTTTCTGATTCTTTATTTATTTACATGAATTTAGTGGTTAAAAGTGGATATTTACACATGAATGGGGTTTTGTTAAAATATGAGAATTAGTGAGTATTTACATGTATTTGTTAAGGGTTTTAAGACAAAATGCGACAGAAAAGTTAATGAATCATGGATTCATCAACCCCCTATACTTAAACTTTGCTAGTCCTTTGGCAAACACTTAATTTGAAAAAGTAAGTGAAAAAGAAAGAAAGTTAGAATGAATTTGTTTTCCTAAACCAATTCATGAGAACAGACAAAGGACAGAGCTCGATCGGGCCTGAAACAAGCATTTTGTCGGAACCTTAACTAGGATTAGGATTTCATCCTCAACAGTCTTCAAGTTCCATAATCCTTACTCAAGATCACTTCATCGGCTAGTTCAGACTCACTTATTCATATCGCAAACTCTATCATCCTTGAAGTCAACTTGTACAGTGTGTGAATTGATTTAGCTCTTCCTGCTTAGAGAACCGAAGAAACCGTCAATCCTGGTTATACACTCCTATGGCTTCCTCATCCCGCTACTCTTTCCTCGGGGAGGGAGGTATTCCCTTCTGAGTTCAGTTCTGCTATGTCCACAATCGAATATAGGGAGAAGTTAGAAGAATGAGAAAAGAAGTGGAGTGCGACCAGTGTAGACGCATCTCCTTGTGAAGCCCAACCGGTGTAGCTGAGTCTCCACTAAGATGTGCAGGCATATTTGGTGGAAGCTTTGACCAGTTTGGTCTTATTTGGTGGCTTCTGCTTTGACTTGACTTTGTAATTTGCTTGCACTGCATTCATCTTTTGTGCCTCGACGGTTATAGAATCTTTTTAATCCGTCCATTTTTTGAGGTCTTAGAAAAATTGTGTCAGCAGATCCTTCCCTCATCCGAAGCAACTATCACAACCCCAATCTCTCCCGTCTTTAGACGTCAATGCCGCAAAGATAAGGATAGGAATGCACTACCAAGATGTACTGTCCTTCGAAACTCCATGCGAGTTGAGCTAAGTGCAGAGTGCATGTGTTCAAGGTTGGTTCACTGATGAAGAGTTGTACGGATGACTCCAAGTGGTCTACTTAAGCTCAGATGACTTGATTTCCCGAATATGGTCTTACGGAACCCAAAGATTTTAAGTCACCAGACCTGAAGAGTCTAAATTCCAGTTCCTAATCAGGCTCCTTACAATGAGAGTTAAAGGCCGTAATCAAGCTCCATCCTTCAGACTAGACTCAGTCCTTAGTTCCGGAAATCAAACTTATTCTGAAAAATGCGAATGCAAATGCAACCATGTTTTTGTGAAGTCTATTTTCTGGATTTTACTCATTTTTATGAATTTTAAAGAATTTTGTAATTTTTACAAATTTTAGGACTTTGTATTTTTTTTATGGATTTTATGACTTTTATAAATAAGGTTTTATTTACAAATTTTCAAGATAAATTTTATTTAAGTTAAGTGTCTAATATATTTTACAAATTTTATCTACAAAGTATTTTACAAGGGTTGAGTGGCTTTTATACAAATTTTAATAAATAGGATTTTAAATAAGTATTATACATATTTTAAGTACAAATTTTTAATTACAAATTTTACTTACAAGTTTTAAGCATTTTTTACTCATTTACCAGGATTTTATAAATAAGAGAGTGTATTTTAAATTAACCCACACCCACTTTTTATGGATTTTATAGGTATAGAAAATACATAAAGTACGAGTTATGGCCTAAAGTATATATACAATATATACGCACCCCCCTATACTTAGCTTGAGCTATGTCCTCATAGCGTCAAAAGAGAAAAAGGAGGGCATAACTCGTGCTAAGTAAAAGTGGGTGAAAAAGAGATATCGATGACAAGTCAGTCAACCCCCCCATACTTACGATCAGGTCATCGTAAGTATTATGGGAGAGTAAAAACGGGATGACTGAATGAAAAGGATAAATAACGAAGAATTCAAAAGGAAAGAATACTAAATCATCGAAATCACTCGGTCCCCCCTATACTTAGGATAAGGCATCCTAAGTATAGAAAAGAATGTAGCCAAAAATTGGGGATCAGTGATTCGTGAAAAAGAATGGCTATACAAAAGAATTAGTACAAAAATAACACGTAAATCAGCGGGCAATCAGTCCCCCCTATACTTAGGATCTGGTATCCTAAGCATAGAAGATGAGCAAAAATGGGGACGATTGTGGTCTATGAAGAATATACAAGTATTGTGAATCTCCCGAATGGCTCAAAAGGATTTGTACAGGAAGGAGTAAAAGAATGATCATGATTCCTGTACAAAATAGATTACTTCAGTACGGGCCAGATGATCAGTAGTCTCTATGAAATGCTTCAGCATCTGCCCGTTAACCACGAACGGTTCTGCACCAGGTGACACATCTGATATCGCAATACTGCCATTGTCGTGCACCGTTCTGACTATGTACGGTCCTTCCCACTTGCTTTTCAATTTGCCGAGAAAAATTCTCAACCTTGCATTGAACAACCAGACTTTCTGCCCAGGAACAAAGCTCTTGTGTCGGATGTGTCTGTCATGCCATTTCTTCACTTTGTCCTTATAGATCAGTGTGTTCTCGTATGCTTGGTTGCGGATTTCTACCAGCTCATTCAGATCTATCTTCCTTTTGGCTCCTGCTTTCTGCATATCCATCAAAACTTCTCGAATTGCCCACTCAGATTTATGCATGATCTCTACGGGCAAGTGGCACGGCTTTCCATAAACTAGCCTGAATGGTGAAGTACCTAAGGGAGTCTTATATGCAGTACGATAAGCCCAAAGAACTTGGTCTAGAAGAAGTGACCAGTTCTTCCTATCCGGTCGTACTAACTTCTGGAGAATTGATTTTACCTCCCTATTTGAGACTTCGGCCATGCCATTCGTCTGTGGGTGGTAAGGAGAAGCTACTCTGTGATCGATGTTGTATTGTTTCACTAGCTTTTTCACCTCCTTATTAATGAAATGGCTACCCCCATCGGAGATAAGAATACGAGGGATTCCGAACCGCGAAATGATGCGTTCCCTTAGGAACTTGCAAACGGTCTTACTGTCTGCGGTTCATGCGGGTATAGCCTCTACCCATCTGCTAACATAATCTACAGCGAGAAGGATGTACTCAAAGCCGCTGCTAGAAGGGAACGGTCCCATAAAATCTATGCCCCATGCGTCAAAGATCTCGCAGATAATGACGGGTCGCATCGGCATTGCATCTCTGGCACTGACTGTCCCTACAGCTCTCTGACACTCTGGACAACTCTTCACGAATGTGCAAGCATCTCTGGTAAGAGTCGGCCACCATAATCCGCTCTGTAGTACCTTCTGCGTTGTCCTCTTCCCTGAATGATGTCCTCCTGATTCTAGAGAATGACACAAAGTGAGGACACTATTATATTCCTCCTGAGGAATACATCGCCTGTAAACGCAATCCGGTCCTTCGCGAAAAAGAATCGGATCCTCCCAATGGTAGTATCGTGACTCAGAAACGAGTTTCTCAACTCTGTTTTTCGGCCAACCTTGAGGACTTTTCTGTGTGACCAAAAAGTTCACTATATCTGCATACCACGGAAGTTCTGTAACCGCAAAAATGCTCTCGTCTGGAAATCTCTCTGCGATCTCTGGCGTGTACTCATTTGAAGGCTGATCTGACTGTAATCGGGAGAGGTGATCAGCTACCACATTCTTTACTCCAGGTTTATCCTTGATATCCAAATCGAATTCTTGGAGTAAAAGAATCCATCTAAGAAGGCGTGCCTTGGCATCCTTCTTTTCCATCAAAAATCTGATAGCTGAATGATCTGTGTAAACTGTGATCTTGGAGCCAAGTAAGTAAGATCGAAATTTGTCTAGTGCAAACACTACTGCCAACATCTCTTTCTCTGTTACTGTGTAGTTTCTCTGCGCATCATCTAAGGTCTTGCTGGCATAGTGAATAGCGATGGGAAGTCCATTCCTCCTCTGCCCTAATACAGCCCCGACCGCAAAATCTGATGCATCCGTCATGATCTCGAAGGGTAGAGACCAATCAGGCGGCTGTAGGACAGGAGCACTGATTATCTTTTCTTTCAGCGTGAGGAAGGCATGAAGACATTTGTCATTTAAAACAAACTCGATATCTTTGCCTAACAATTCAGTTAACGGTCGGGCAATCTTGGAGAAGTCTTGAATAAACCGTCGATAAAAGCCGACGTGCCCCAGAAATGACCGTAACTGTTTGATGTTGGATGGTGGCTCGAGTTTCTTGATGACGTCCACCTTGGCAGGGTCAACCTCCATGCCTTGCTGGGAGATGACGTGCCCCAACACGATCCCGTGAGTAACCATAAAATGGCTCTTTTCCCATGACAGAATGAGATCTACCTCACAACACTTTTTCAAAACCTGGTCTAGGTGCGCTAAACAATCGTCAAATGACTCACCATAGACCGAAAAGTCATCCATAAAAACCTCTAGAAAATCACCGACCATGTCCACAAAAATAGCAAGCATGCACCTCTGGAAAGTTGCGGGAGCGTTGCACAATCCAAAGGGCATCCGTCTAAAGGCATACGTGCCAAACGGACAAGTGAAGGTGGTTTTCTCTTGGTCTTCCGGAGCAATTGATACCTGGTTGTATCCGGAGTAACCGTCAAGGAAACAGAAGTACCCCTTCCCTGTCAACCGCTCGATGACCTGGTCTATGAAAGGCAAAGGGAAGTGGTCCTTCTTCGTCGCGGTGTTAAGTTTCCTGTAATCAACACATACTCGCCATGACGTGGTTACTCTCTTTGGAATCTCCTCTCCACTCTCGTTTTTCACCATCTGAATTCCCGACTTCTTCGGGACAACATGTAATGGGCTAACCCATTCGGAGTTGGAGATGGGATAAATGAATCCTGCGTCACACCATTTCGTGATCTCTTTCTTGACAACTTCTCGCAAAATCGGATTCAGCCTACGCTGAAACTCTCTGGAGGGTTTGCTGTCATGATCGAGATAGATATGATGTGAACACAAAGCAGGATTAATCCCGCGGAGATCGGATACAGTCCACCCAATAGCCTTGCGGTTTCTTTCTAGAATCTCCATCAGACGAGATTCTTGTTCATCGGTCAAAGTTGAGCTGATAATGACCGGAAACTGTTGGTGTGGACCCGCAAGGAAGGCATATTTCATGTTTGGTGGTAAAGTCTTAAGTTCTGGCAAGGTAATCTCTGGATCTGCTGCAACATCATCTATATCTGTATGGGGATCTGTGTCGGTAGGTGATGTGTCTGTATTCTGATTATTCACCATCTCAATGTGCTCTAAAGTCGGACTACAGAAGATGTTCAAGACATCATCCGACTCCTCAGAATGATCAGAAGAGAATAGGTCAACTAGATAGAATTCTGATTCATCTGAGATGGAGGCATTGTGTATACTCTCTGAATCTGAAAGATCTGCATTAATACCCTCAAAAGTCTGATCCCTTTGCTCATCATCATCCAGACTAAAATATAAAGTTCCATCGGAAGAGCTATCTCCTAAATTCTCAGACCCGTCTTCTGTCAAACATTCTTGGGTCTCTACCTGGTATCTTTCGAGGTCGTCAAGGCGAACCTCATCCATGTAATCGCAGGAGGCTAAAGAACTCAGAAAATCTGAAGATGCATCACTGGAAGTGTTTGATTCTCTCGCCATCTCTATATGTACCTTTTCGCCCTCGGCGCGAAAAGATACCTTCCCTGTATCATAATCGAAGAGAGCCTTTGCGGTCTCTAGAAAAGGCCTCCCGAGAATGATCGGGGTAAGGTGTAACTGTGCAGGGCAATTCATCTCTAGGACCGTAAAGTCAACGGGAAATTGCAGACCCTGCACGGTTACGATAACGTTCCTAAGTATACCCTTAGGTCTCTTTACGGATCTATCAACAAACTGAAGAATCGTGCGGGATTTGTAAAGAGGACCTAACTCGAGCTTCTCGAGTAAGGAAGCGGGTATCAGATTGATCGAGGAACCGTTATCTAATAGAGTGCGATTGAATTCGGCTTTTGCGATCTCGCATCTGACATAATGTGCACCTGAGTCTTTCTTCTTCTTTGGAAGCTTATTCTGTATCGCACAGGATGTAGCCTTAGTCAATACATGCTTTTTTGTTCGGGATCTCTTTTTCCTACGTGTGGTGCATCTGTTTTTCAATTGATTCTTAAGCGTAGGAAATTGATCTAAGGCATCATGGAGCGAGATCTTCAGAAAGATATGATCTTTGAGCAACTTTTCAAATTGTGGAGATTCAGGATTATTTTTGGTCTTTTTCTTTCCTTTTCCAAACAAAGCATCGGGAAAAGGAATAAAGTCAGGATTCCGAAAATCAGAACTTTTATTCAAATCATTGGAATCAGCTTGTACATCGAGAGTCTCAGAATTATTTACAAAACTCTCTAAAACAGGGGAAGAAATGTTTTTGTCTGGGGATTCTGCCTGATCTGGCGTGATATCATCATCTGAGTCGCCGGTATCCATATCTGAACTAATGGTATTGCTCCCGTCTATTGATTCTACGTCGTCATCCTCTTGCGGTTTCTCCTCCTCGGCATTCGGATCATGCTCGTGCTCCTCTGGTTCCCTCTCTTCTCCAGTAGGTGTTTGCGGTGATCTACCGCTCCTGAGACGAATAAAGTTAGACAAAAATTCAGGAAACGAGATCTTACATGTAGTATCTACCTGATTTGGATGCCTCCTCTTGTTGTTCGGATTCATCTGAGGCTGGGCTGGAAGAGTGGTCTTCGGCACGGTTAACTCATCCAGACGACGGTTAACCTTCTCCATCTCTGTCTTGTGTGCGATCTGGAGTGTACTGAGCATGTCCATAATCTGGTTGAGCGCCTGGGCCTGTGAAGACATCTCTGGTTCGGTATGGGGGCCCTGTCTTGCTCCTCTCTCCTGCTTTGGCGTGAAGTGCTGAGAGGTGGACGGCTGGAAGTAGCGTTGTGGTGTAGAGGAAGATTGTTGCGGCTGCTGAAAAGAATAGTTCGGTGAAAACTGAGCAGAGTGCTGATAAGTAGGCTGCGGTCTCTGATGGTAGACGTTCGGATGAGACTGCGGCGGCGTGAAATTCTGGCGGTGCTGGAATTGCGGACGTCCATGCTGCAGATGACCGTACGGCTGCTGCTGCTGATGATTCGGTATACTCGGCTGCTGAACTGGAGTATACCAAATCCCATTTATCTCGAAAGTGGCTTGCGGCTCCACCTCCATCTCTGTAGCGCCGATGACCTGGCCGGCATTGGCATGAGACTGATCCTCATGCCAATCAATCTACGGAATCTCGGGCTCGCTCTGAACATATTGTATCTGACGGGTGGGTGGAGCGGGTGCGATCCTCCGTGCTGGCTGTGAAGAAGTCTGACTCTGCTGGTACTGAAGTTGAAGATCAGAGACCTTCTTCGAAAGATCACTCAGCTGTTGAGGTAGAGATGAGAGTTTCTCCAACTCTCGCAGCGGCTGTAGGTCTTGGACCTGCTTGTGAATCACGTCCACCAACGTTAATTTCTCACTAATGAAGCCCATGTTGGTGTTGGATTCATAGTCTGATATATTCGCCACCTTGTGATGCTCTCGGTGATGTGGTGGCTGCGGGGTTTTCTGATATGCCCGAGTAGAGTCTACAACTCTCGAGTTCTCGGCCATCCCTTCGAAGATAGCCCAGACTGACTCGGCATCCTTGTTCAAGTAACTGCCACCACATGCGGCACTAACTAGCCCCTGAATTTCCGGCTGGAGTCCTCCGAAAAAATTCTGTACTAGCACCTTCATTGGTATCTCATGATGCGGGCATCTCTCCGTCAGGTCCTTGAATCGATCCCATGCCTCATGGAATGATTCGTTCGGCAATTGCGTAAAATTGGAGATCTGACTCCTCATCATGTTCGTCCTTCCTAGAGGAAAATACTTGCGCAGGAAGGTGGACTTCAGGTCGTCCCAAGTGGAGATTTCTCTCCCTAGATGGCTTAGCCAATAAAGGGCTTTATCGGCTAAGGCAAAAGGAAAAGCCTTTAGGCGCACGGCTTCCTGTGTCACTCCTGGATAGCAGGCCGTTCCGCAGATCATCTCAAACTGCTGTAAAAACGTGAACGACTCCTCTGCGGCATTCCCATAGTACTTGGGAAGCAAAGAGATGAAGGACGGTCGGAGTTCGTATGGCCCTTGATTCGGCGGTAGCCGAATCCAGTGATGGAGCGTTCGAGCGCCTGGGTCTTACTCGTCCCGTAAAGTAGCGGGAACCGCAGGCGGTAACTGGTTCCCGGCCCCTGCTCTGAGTGCGGCTAATTCAGCCTGCAGCTCGGTCTGAACTCTAAACTGTTCTCGAATCTGTAGATTCATCTGCTGAAGTGTGTCGAGAATACCTGTCGTGACATCTCCGTTCGGATCTGCTCTTCCCTCCGGATGATCCTCAGCTGCTGGCCTCTCATCTGCTGCCGGTGCTTTCCCACGAGCCATCTGATCGTCTGTAAAATGGAAACTCTCGTAAGAACTCATCGAGAAATACTCAGGAGATTTGGATTCTGTATTGAGGCGAAGGTCTGCCTCAATGATCTGGCCAGGAGGCGAGGGAGTCTGGGTCTGACTCGCCTCGAGATCGGATGGGACCAGCTCGAGAAGAGGGTCATCCCGAGCCTGTGAAGACATACGCTCGACGGTGGACGGTCGAAAGCTCACAGAGTCTGAGCTGAAAAGCCGTCGAGACGTCATCTTCGATGTCAAGAGAAGATTGGGAGAGCACGTGTACGATTTAACTGAAGAAGGAATGCGAAAGCCGCGGAAAACTCACGCCCCGCAAACAAACACAAGGCAAACCCCGTCTTCACCAACTCAACCCTGATGAAGACCGTAAGAGTTCGGTCTTTTTATCTTTTCGGTTTTAGGGTTGTGATTATCAATCGTTGCGGTTACGTGGGCTGAGCAAGCCAATAGGAGCCCGATAGTTTCTTCAAGACACTGGCCCGAATCCTTACGCGAGACCACTCGCACTCAGCCAGTATGGGAGTAAGTACGGACCGTTTCCGGCTACCCGTGTTACTTGAGGACGGAGCCTTGCGCAGTGTCCTCTAAACCTCCCACTCTGCTAAGTAAACCCGGACCGTTTCCCGCTACCCGAGCTTACCCGCTGAGGAACAGCGATCAGGTGTATGGACCCAGTAGTATCCCGCAAGAAATACGGGGTTTTGTCTCTATCCTTAAGTGTCGGCTCTCAACTCGCGCACTCTGAGAAATGTGCGGGGGTTACTCTCCCCAAATCAATTGAATCGATTTTATGGTTTTTGATCAGATATTTTTAGCAGTCCCAATTTTTAATTTTGCAATTTTTATGGATTTTCAAACAACGTCTATTTTTTGTCTTTTTGTTAAAACCCTAGAGCAAGCATCTAGGTTGCAAGTCCTAAAACTAGCTACGAGGCACAAGCAGATAGAGCGAAAAACCTAAGCAAGCATCTAGAAAACCGCGGAAAACCGATAAGCGATGAAAAAGCCGCGGTGGGTGCCCTGATTCACCAGATACACGGTATCCGATGAATCAAGCCCCTAAAAAAATGAAAGTTTTATTAAGCTAAGTACAACTCTCTCCCTTTCTCTCTCAAATAAAAGGATACTAACTCCTTGCTCCTCTGCAGTCGACTCGTGAAGAAGGAGCCGACCTCTGCCCTTTCAACTGACTCGGCTTCCGAAGAAACCGGTTGATCCTGCAGGCCCTGCAAAGATGATTAGCACAGAAGAATATCGAGAAAGCCGAGAAAGCCGTAAAGAAACTAAAATGAAAATTCAGAAAACAACGCACGAAAAAGCCGTACGAAAAACCGTACGAAAAACAAAACAAAGAGAAGAAAAAGAATAAGATCACGGAAAACGAAAAATCAAGGGAATCTAACGCCTCCCCGGCAACGGCGCCATTTTGATGAGGGTGCTAAAGAGATCGAGTTTCGCGGCCTTTACTTTTTAAAAGAGGAAGAGAGTGAAGGTGTCGGTTGTAGCGGAAAACCGCGAAACGGAAAAGTGTTTCGATCTTTAGACCTATCAAACAAATTTACGGTTTTCTGTCGGAAAACCGTTCACTAATATTTAATCAGGCAAGTGTTCCTGGGTCGAACTCAAGGAGGCAGAATATATTCCCTAATTTTTCTTCTCGTGATTTTATTTTAATTCTTCTCTAAGTCAGAATGCCTTTTTTTAGTGGTTTTTATTTTTGTAATTTTTATTTGATTTTATTCTTTTCAACTTTTTATTTAATTTTCAAAAAAGAGATATTTTTTAAAAGATTTATTTATTATATAATAGGTGAATATAGTATAGATGATACTATATAGGATAGGTGATCGAGGTTCGAGCCGCGTACTCGAACTACACAAGAAACCAAAACAAAACGAGGCGGTTTTCGAGAAAATCAAAACACGTTAAAAACTCGTCGAAAAGCCGCGAAAACTTTATACTAGATAGCTGGGGTAGTTGTGTAACTACCCTCCAAGAATCGTCGAAATCCGAGGTCAAACGAACAAGATACAGCCCCTACAGCCCAGGGGCATAAGCGTAAGAAAAACTAATTAAAATGTTCTCAAATAGGTTCACAAGGACTGTTCTGCAAGAAAACTAACAAATTCTTACATATAGGTCCATGCGGAGGGTCCTATTTGTAATTATTAGAAACTTGGGCGGCGGGATGAAAATCTGGAAACCTTGCTGGATTTATGGTGCAATTTCTCCACCGTTTCAGATTGAACGGCCGAGATTAGAACGTGCTGGCTCGAATCTGACGGCTACGGGCAAGGACACGTGGCGTAAGACTGTAGCCTGAGCGTTCTTGAGCAGTTGGAACTCCTGGCGGACGGCCTTCTTCTCCGACTTCTTGTGGCTGACCTCCGGCGTCTTTGGCTCTCCGGCGGGGCCAGAGGGGTGGCTCCTCCACCCCTCGAGCTCGCCCGCGGGTGTAGGTGATCGGAGTCAGCCCCGATCAGCGGTGGTGGCTCGAAGAAGAAGGTGGTTCGGCACGGATGGCTTGATGGCTGTACTGGAGGTCCAACTTCGAGATCGATTATGATTGAGTTTGATCGCCTTCCAGATCTGAATAACTGCTCCCCGATGATCTTGAACCTGCAATTAATCAAGTGCTATGCTCGATTCTCGTGGAATCGGCCGAGATGTTAAGAAATCAAGCCCCAAAGTTTGAAGAAAAAGCACATAAACTCAGCCAAGCATCCAAACTGTGAAGAAGATGAAGAATCGATGAATGATTTGAATCGACTTGGAAACTAATCGAAAGGTTGTGAGATGTTGCGTGAAAGATGGGTGATTATTCTACCTAAAGATGTGATTAGCCACGCTAATCGTGGCACGGCTATCGAGAAATAAAATTTCAAAAATAGATGAATAGGCCTATGAGTTCTAGGTGTATTACCTGGAAAAAGATGCTCGACGGTCGACCTTGGCCGGAGCTGTACGCTGCACACGGCGGCGATGCAAGGCGGCGCACGCCTTGGAACTCTTCTCCGATGTACCCTCCTCCTCGCGAACGCCTCCAAGCGGAGCTGTCACCTCCTGAGCGAGCTGGGCGTGGTGAAGAAGATGGGGGGTCGGTTAGCCTGGAGCTGGAAAGCTTGGGAGCTGAAGAAGTTGTTTAAAAATGGCGAACTTGGGGCCCTTATATAGGGAGTTTGCTTGGGCTCCAAGGTCAGATCGACGGTGGGCGAGGTAGAGGGTTGTTAGGAGTAGGGGACGAAGGGTTTAGATGGGTCGGAAGGTTCGCGAAGCGCGCGGGAAAATTCATGGAAGTTGGATGGTTGAGCAGCTGTTAGGTGCAACAGCTTCTTGGAGAAGAAGCTCCAGGTGCTGACACGTGTCAGCACCTGGTTGGTCCAGGAGTATAAATAGTTTATAAATTGAATATAAAATAGATAATTAAGTTATTTCAAGTAGGTATAAATACAAGAAAGTTAAATAAATTTATTTTCTAAATTATGGTATGATTACTTTTAATAAATAATAAATATTATTTAAAATATAAATATTTTATTAATAAATATGTATTTATAAATAGGTTTTGAATTTTTAATTTAATGAATAATTAAGTATAAATTGATTTTATATTTTTATTAATTATTAGTGTATTAAATAAGACTTCTACGAATTTTTATAGATTTTTAGGAATTAATTTACATATTTTAATAAATAGAGTAAGTGTCTATATAGGCCAATTATACCTATATTTTGAGGTATTTGATTTTATAAAAATAATAAATAGTCTCCAAAAATTATGAAGTAATTTATGGTGAAACTAGAGGATCATGAAATAATTTAAAAATTATAAAATTAAGAAAATAATAAATAAGGTGTGTTACATAAAATAAATAGCCCAGAAACCCCTTTGTCTTTTGGTCCCAAAACCGACTTTTTGTAAACGGACTCCGAATTTAGTGAAATCACCTTTATTAATTAGATAATATTATTTTATGAACTTTAAAGGTGAGTAGAGTGAAATTGGAGTTCGTATGAGGAAGTTATGATGTTCGGAAGTTGAGATTTTGACAATTTGTAAGCTGAGTTTCTTGGCATATTTACAAGATAATATTTTTAACTTATTTTTATATTTTTATTTACATTTTTATGAATAATTAGGAGAAAGATTTGATGAAGAATAAGTTAAGATGAAATAATTAAAATTCTTTGAAGTTTTGTATTTATTTTATAAATAGTGAAGAGTATGTATTCATGTGATAATTTATTTTTATTGGGTTTTCTTTCCTTATCTCCCCCTACTTATTGGTGTGTCGACCAATCCATGCTGACTTGGTCTCGGGGGTTAGGCTATAAATATATCTTACAGTTATATTTATAGTTTAAGTCATATTACATATATATACATATATTCCATATGCCTTTATTTTTCTTTTTCTGATTCTTTATTTATTTACATGAATTTAGTGGTTAAAAGTGGATATTTACACATGAATGGGGTTTTGTTAAAATATGAGAATTAGTGAGTATTTACATGTATTTGTTAAGGGTTTTAAGACAAAATGCGACAGAAAAGTTAATGAATCATGGATTCATCAGAACTCAACCATCTTGTTGGACCTCAAGAGTCCATCTCCTATACATGGAGCATTTTAGTTGTTGAGCTCTTTCTCGTGGGATGGAGGGGAAGATTTGTTGGGTTGTGCTCTTACAACAAGAAATCCCATCCCATTGTGGGCATCCATGCAAAAATGCCCAAAAAAGGCATGGCTGTAGTTTACCCAACACTTTGTTGGGTTGAATCGAGAGAGCATTCGACCACTTCTATTCTTTCTCTTTGTTGTTGTCGTTGTTGCTTTTTGCAAGGGTTAGGCTACACCATTTTCTTTCCACCTCCACCTCCTATTGCTTTGATCAAGCCATTGCTTGTTGCTGGAGATCGTTCCGAGGAGGAGCCGAGTTAGGGCTGTTGTGGAACCTTATAGGACTGCATCTTTGGGTGATATTTCTCCATCTTCTCCTCCTTTTATTTGTGTTTGGTGTGGTTCATTGTTGATACACCTTTGGGAGAAGGATTTGGCTTTACATAGCCTATAGTGAAAATATTTTATCACCAAATTTTAGTGGAGAAGTTTGAATGGGCCGGTAAGTCCCGTGGTTTCCTACTTCTCATTTTAGGAGTTTCCATGTTAAAATCCCTCGTGTACCCGTGATTGCTTTTGTGGTTGTTTATTTATTATTTGGATTGCTAGTGGTTCTTATATAATTGGTTTGTTTATTAATTTGTCAAGTTGCTCGATTCGATACGCTTCCACAATATCTTTGGGATTTACTTATTCCCAACAATAGAATCTATATCTGTTAGTTAGCTTTGACAAAGTTACATAACTATGCAAACTCATCCATTTTGAAGTAGAGATCTCAATGTCCAATAAGAGAGTCGAGGAGGGTGGTTTTAGGATAGTCTCGGTATGTTACGTGGATGGGTACTATTGAGCCATACCTGAATAGATGAACACCTAAATCTCCTAAATGTAATAGAATAGTCGCTTTGTGGTGTACTAGATCGAAAGCCTTAGACATGGTTGTTAGAGCGCATGGATTTCCTTACAGCTGCATAAACTTGTCTGTGGAGTGCATAACTTTTTTGTATCTTGCACTAACGTGGAAATCATATGAAGTGAGTCCCTACTTTTCTATCATGACCTTTCATTTCCCTATTGTACCCTATCTTATTGGATTCTTTCCTCCCCTCGTCATCCTTTCTACTTTTATCATACTATTCTACATTTTATGCGGATATGCTAATGGACACATATAACCTTTCTTTTTATCCTCTTTGATTCTCATATTCAAAGATGTGGGAGATGGTGTAAGGAAAGATCCCATGCTTATAGGGTTCAACATGAATCCCTCAAAATAAAAACTACAAATTTGTCAACTTATTCTTTTCAAATTTTAGGAGTTACTGCATATGGATTTGTTTATAATAGTGACAGGATAAATTAACTCCACAAGATAAATATATGCACTAAGTCCAAAGATCATTTTCCTATGCTAGGGTTGCAAGGCATAGATATCAGAGATAGTTGTAAAATCGCTCAGTCAAAATTTTCCTCGAGCCAAATCTTGAAAAATATGATAACATTAAAATTGTCTCATTTGAAGCTTTCCAAAAAGCCCAAAACACGAAAACAGAAGTTTTGAAGTGAAAGCTATCAGTGTTTGAAAGAAAATAAATTAATTAAATCAGAAAATCAAGTGATGGGATTGTATCAATCCCATTTGAGATTGGGAGCATATTTAGAAGTTTTGTTAGTAGTCGATATAAATCAACCCCATACACACATACACACAAAATCTGTTCTTTTCTTTTTCTTATCGAAGTGACCAAAGAGAAGGAAGGTACTTCAATGCATGTGGGATATATTATATATGTTTATGAACTTTAAAATCCCTATAGCCAATCACTATGTTCGTCCTACATTTGTGGTTTTTGTGGATGTACACAATATACAAGGGAGAGAATATCATTAAATGATGGGAGGCATGTGAAAGTATCTGTAACGTCTCGGATCCTAGACTCGGTTCGTTATCGGGGACTATTGACCGAGAGAACTTATTGATCAGTCACCACATCCCAAAATATTTAAGTCCAGATTGTCTAGTAGTAGCCTCACTACTTATAAGCTATTACCGTACTTTGTGATTACTAGATGTGATACTATGTTTGGGATGCTACAATGTGAAAGAGACAAAAAGTATGTTTTCTTTTGAATTGCATTGGAGAAATGTTATACTGGTGGTTTGTGGTCGATCAATACAAGTTGCTGTCCATAGTTGATCAGTCATTATTATCAAGGTAAATCATGTCAAAATCATAAGCTTTTATATTGTCATTGCAAACACACAAAAAATATCGTCTAAACAGATAAATTTATAAGACAAACTCCTCTAAAGAACACATTAGGTGTTGTATAAGGTAAGTATGGTCGAACTTAGGGAACGTTGCATATGCAATTTTTTTTTAAAATCATTTTATCAGATGATTATACCAATTTTCCACAGATTGCATAACAAAGAGTTGAACATCTAAAACACTAGGGAAACCTTAGCCAAAAGATACTAAACCAAGCTTTTAATTTATACTTTTTTTGGGTAAGTTTTTATGCTAAATTTTAGGGTTTTTATCAGTTGTGCCCCTCTGAGATAATACAATATCAGTTATGCCCCTCTCTTTTTTGGAATATCAGTTGCGTCCCTGCCTTCTTGCGAAATTCACATTTTTGCCCTTTTATAATATCAGTTATGCCCCTATTTTACCGTAACAGAAGGGCGGAACTGTGAATTTTACAAGAAGGTAGGGGCACAATTGATATTCCAAAAAAGGGAGGGGCATAACTGATATTGCAATATCTCGGAGGGGCATAACTAATAAAAACCCTAAATTTTATGTATGAAGTAATAACATATCCATTGGAACGACTTGATTGCAAATGTGATGCTATGGATTCTAAACATCAAGACCTGCTCCCCATTCAGACTAGATAGTGATTAATCAACACCTTCCTCTCGAGCTATGAGTGCTCAGTTCAACATGTGATCCAGCCGTCTTCTTTCCTAGGAAATCAGTCTATAGACTCAAATCTCCTCAATGATATAGATGAGATTAATTACATCTTACCCACGCTCATACTTAAAAAGACAGAAAATACAATGTCTTGGATGTTTCAAACTGACATTCACACATATTCACACATGTATATTGTATACTGACATTTGAAACGAGATGGTGTATTTTGGGGGTTTGAAAACACATGCGAAGAGAATAATTTGAAATATATAAATTGGGATGATTTGAAGGAGGATAACTAGAGCAATTTAATCCCTTGCCAAAACTGGGTATATTTGGAAGAAAAATGAAAGCAGTAGATGCCAAAAAAGAAGTCGAAGAAACTCCCTCATTCGGTTGCTAGGTTATCTTAGGCCCCGTTTGTTATGCAGGAATAGAGGGGAGAATGGAATCACCATTCCTCTGTCGATTCTATTCCTGTGTTTGTTAAACCATATTACGGCAGGAATAACGATTACAAAGGAAATCTGATTCCCTCATATATGGGAATCACCATTCCTAGGTACCCCCTAGGAATTGCGATTCCATTCCTTAGAAATGCTAATGAATGTATTCTTATTCAATGTTTTTAATTAGTATATCATTGTTACAAATATATGGTTATCGACATGGATATATGTTTTTCTTTTTTGGATATTTCTCTGGACACTGACATGGATATGATTTTTTTGGACATGGATATATGGACACTAATATGGATACAAATATATTGATGCAAAAGGTCGGATAAGTTACAAATATATGCATATATTGATACTGAAATGGATATGTGATTTTTTTTATACGGATATAGATACAGTTCAAATTTTTTTGGATAGAGATATGGATATGGTTACAAGATATTCCAGCAGATACGAATACATATAAATTAAATATATCTATTACATGGATAAAATATATGAGATATGATTTTTTGCGGATGCTGATACGAACATAGATATATTTTTTTATTTTTTTTCCAGATATGGATATGGACAGGGATATAGGATTTTTTTTCTAATATGGATATGGATAAGGACGTAATTTTCATTTTTTCTAATATATGGATACTGATTATATTTTAGCGAATAGATATACGGATATGGATATGGGTTTTAATTTTTTTTTGCGGATACAGATATGGACATGGATGAGGATGGGGGGGGGGACATATATGGATATGGAAATGGATTTTTATTTTTTTTGCAGCAATAGATATGGATACATATACCATCTTTAGTTTTTTTAGGATATGGATATGGGTTACATTTTAGCAGATACATATACGGAAATGGATATATGTTTTTATTTTTTGCGAATATGGACACCCATAGCATTTTCATTTTTTAGGGTATGGATACAAATATAGTAATAAAACATTTTAGCGGATACGGATAGGGATATATCAAATATAACAATATGAGAAAAAAAATCAAAGTAGTTTTCATTTAAATTTTACTATTGACTCCTTATATGAAATATATCAATTACATGAAAAATAAGTTGGAGGATACCGATTATTTTTTCTGCTTAATGAAATATATCAAAGAAATGTTATTTTCTTTCTATTCTTTTCCCTTTCCAAACATAAGAAAGAATGTGGCTCATAATAACATTTTCAATTCCTAATATGAACCAAACAATGGAATGGAAAAACTTATTCCTTTCCATTCCATTGTTAGTTCCATTCTTGTCTTGATTCCATTGCATTGTAATTCCTTTCCAATCAAACAAACGGGGCCTATAGGGAATCTCGTATACCCCATGCTCTATCATACATTTTTGAGTTGGAAGTAGTTGTATGGACCACATAATTTCTTTGTTATAATATTTTTTAGCCATATTCAAATGAAAAAGTTAACATAAAAATATATTATAATCATTAGAAAAGTTAATATAATACATGATCAATATTACATAACATCACATTTATCATTCCAACTAAAGATGCAAACGTACGATTACGGATACAAATATAGGTATTACCATTTCCTTATCTGTTTTGAATACGAATACAGATACAGATATGGGTATTGATGGATATTAAAACTATCTTACCTTATCCTTAGAAAATGGATACGGATGTACAACGAATACTGATCGCATACGAGTAATGTTAGGAATACTCTATATAATCGATTTAGATATATACGAATTGAATGGAAAATACATGATATAAATTTTGTAAATGTGTTGGTATCTTAAAATTTTACAAATATGGTAGAAGAAGGTATAAAATTATGTTATATAAGGTTAAAAATAAATCTATAACTATATTTATATATGAAAATGGATACATATATGGATAATTATCGATATCAAAATAATATTCATATCTGTAACCGATTTAAAAGAATACAGGTACCAATGTCAAAATTTACATAAAACAGATATGTACAAGATACAAATATATCGGTATCAGTTTACAATTGGATGGAGATATCGATATCGATATCGTTTCGATATCGTGTCGATATCGATATATCGCCGATATATCGCCGATATATCGCTATATCTAGGAATCTTTCTGAAGAAAATGTCGGAAATCGAATATATCGATATATCGATTTCGATATCGGTCGCATGCAAGGTTTGAAAAACCGGACCGGCTATTGAACCGGTATTTTGTCAAGTTTGGTTGGACCGGGTCGAACCAGTGGTTTGAACCGGTCGAACCGTTAATGACATCAGCATGACGTCATTTTCCACACATATTGATAAAAAACCGGACCGCTCATTTTATAGAGGTCGGACCGGTTGAACCGGAATATAAATAGATTAAAAAATGAACTTTTCTATTCAGGGTATAGAGTTTATATACAAACAAATATGCCTTTACATGAAAAAAATCCTATCATCTAATCAAAAGTACTGCAATATAGTATGTAAATAATGAAAATTATGGCGTACCTGGAGTCTCCACTTTATTCTTTAAAAGCTCAAATCGTATGTGTAATATGTTGGTGGAGAAAGATCATCCGCCACCGACATCAATCAATACCTTTTTTTACACAATGCATACATTATATACGGATGTTCTTGCATGTTGTGCATTGATCAAACAAAAAAATGTAGTACTATAACAAAAAAAGAAATGATATAAGCAGTAAAGAGTTAAAATATATCGGAATACTTAAGAGTCAAAATCATTCATTGAAATCAAATGATAAAGTTTCATTAGACAAGTAAATCAGTTTCATAAAACTATCCTCAAAAGTTCAAAATGACAATGACATAATGCATTTCAAAAATTTATGCCTCGAAATCGTAGACTTTGTCATTCCTATTGTGATCCCAACTCTTAGTACCTGCAAAAAAGTATATGAAGAAAATTTATTCAATTGTGGTATTATGATATAGTAGTAATGATATTGGTTTTCATCTTATATAATTGTACCTTATCAAATATCGAGCAACGTTGATATAGGATCATCCGGATCATCCATCCAAGCATCCAGCTCTTCTATGTTGAATGTCTCAATATTAGGTTCTTCCACCCAATCACCATACAAATCCATGTCATCTAATGATATTGGATCTGATATTGCATTGCTTTCATTTTTCCTCCTAAAAAAGAAAGATTATTAATTATAAAATATGAAATTACACAATCGTTAATATTTGTAATATTTTGAATGAGAACAAACCTAAGACGTCGATTAGCATTGATGAAAACCAACCCATTCAATCGCTTGTGGCTTAATTTGTTCCTTTTCAAAGTATGGATCCGTTCAAAAAGACTCCAGTTGCGTTCACATGCAGATGCTGAACATGTTTGGCTAAGAACTTTGATAGCTAATGATTGTAGTGCAGGAGTTGCCCCGCCATACATCTTCCACCATTCGGCTATAATAAAAAATATAATAAGATTATATATTCATTAATGAAGTAAAAAAAATATTATCAACATTGTTTACCTGGAGCCATTTTTGCACGATTTCGAATGGTAGATGCACGACCAAAATCACCCATTGCATCTCTATATAAAGAAAACTCTACATTGATGCGATCAATTTTTTCCTCATCGTTGTAGAACAAAGTTTCCATTGTATCATGAAAGCCTGCCATAATATGGTGATCTAAGGATATGGTGTCATCCTTATAGAAGAATTCCTGATTTAAAAGTAACCCTGCTTTATGAAGTGGATGACCAAGTTGTCGATCCCACTTGTCATCAAAAATATCAATATAAGGCATGTATTCAGAGGAATTTCCGTTAAATATTGCTTTAATAGCATCACGTGTTCTTCTCATGGCTTCATATATGAATCCCATAGATGGTTTCTCATCACTGTCCATAATACGTAACACCTTCACAACTTGTGCGGATATACCAACGACTATTGCACATTCATTCCAAAATGACGTGTTGAGCACCATCTCATAAAGTTCTTTTCCCATTGAGGTTTTTGAGAGTTTATGGTCAGTCCACTCCTTTGATGCAACCATTGAAACTAGACCATCTTTTTTATCAAAAAGACTTTGGACTGTCAAAAAGTTAGTTGCAAATCTAGTGCTGGCAGGACGGATTATCTCAGAATTACAAAATTTTCGCATCAATTGAAGAATAAAATTATGATTGTATATAAATTTTGTAATCTTCCGAGCTGCTTCAATTACATATGTTACTCTTGGAACCTGATCAAACTTTTCCAATATCAAATCAAGACAATGTGCAACACAAGGACTCCAAAAAATATTACCATAGTGTCTCTTTAGCATTTTTCCTGCAGCTTGATAATTGGCAGCATTATCTGTGACAAAGTGCACCACATTTTCAGATCCCACAAAGTCAACACAACCTTTGAAAAGTTGAAATAGCAATTCCGCTGTTTTGGAGTGTTCAGAGGCATCGATAGATTTTAAAAATACAGTGCCTGCAGTGGAATAAATCAAAAAATTTATCAATGTACGTTGTCTTCTATCTGTCCAACCATCAGCCATAATGGTGCATCCATTTATCCTCCAAATTTTTCTATGTGTCTCCACATGTTCCTTCAATTCAATAATGGTTTTCTTCATAAGTGGCTCACGAACTGCATGTGGTGTTGGTGCCTTGTATCCAAATCCGACGGATGCAATTCCATCAACCATCATTTGAAAACTGGGAAGAGAGATAGCATTAAAAGCTATTCCCGCATCATACAACCAACCAGCAATCAACATATCAACCTTTTCAATTTCATCTTTTCTTTGAAGTACCGATTTGATTCCAGGTTGACTACCATGTGTGGTGCTTTGTGGGAAAAATGAGGACTTTATCTTTGAAGAAGATTCTCCTGTTAAGTTTGTCTTTAACAATCCCTCTGCCATAGGACTATCTTCATTAATTTCAATACCGAATGAATTACTAGAAGATGTGGAATTTCTCTTCCTTTTCTCCACTTTGTATTCATCTAGATTTGCCTCCATTTGAAATTGAATGTGATTTGGCACTTTTTTACAAGGTGCAACAGAACCTCTCTTCTTAGCTAAATGCTCTTTCACCCTGTGTATCCCACCACCTAAAAATAATTTAGAACAATACATACATTTCTTCCTACCATCCTCTGTCAACGTCACATATTGCCACGCAATATCCGTTTTTTGTCTAACATTCGTAATAGCATCTTCTAATGATTCTGGTGGAATATTTGCTTCAAGAGGTATTTGCATATCTTGTGATTCTTCCATCTACAAAAAAATATTAGATAGTCTTGCATGTTGTGCAAAGATCTCTTACTCACTCTCTTATTGTAGTTGATCAAATATGCTTTCATCATCCGCTACAATTAAGATGACCCTTAACTTTTTACAGATAATACAACATATAAAAAATTTCATGGCTGCACTACAACTACCCATCATCTCCACTGGAAATCAATGATATTTGTAATGGTTGACAGATCTTTCACCATTTGTGTATATTTCTTCACATTATAATAATTACGGTTTGATTGCTTTGATTGATTGACTAGGTTACATTATTTTCAAACAAAACATCATGGTCACATTATCTCCAAACAAAATATTACGAATATATTTAGAGAAGCTTATACAACATCATACCATGCAAAAGACTCTAATGCTTGCAAGTCGCAATCAGGGAATGATGACGGCTTGTCGTATGCAACTCGCAGGTCGTTGATGAAGAGGAGGATGTCGTTGTCGGGTGCAAAGTTGACTTCCTAGTCGTCGGGTGCGACGTAGCCGGCTAGTGATACCGGCAGGTATGTGATGAATGTTTCCAACTCACACGATGTACTGTCGACGTCGTACCTATCAGAGGGAATGGAGAATTAAATCCAGACTTGCTAGAAGATTGTGAGTGCTCGATGAAAAATTATATAAGTTATTAACAACCTGTATTATATATTATTTTTATGAATTCTGCAATGGTTTCATGCGTCCTGAATATGCAATGAGGAGGCATTTTTCAAAATAAATCAGGTATGTTTATCTTCCATGTTATTATCATTGAGAATTTGAGATTATGACATGAGAAAAATGCAACAACTTTTACAATTTGAGGGGCCATTAGCCTTCTAGAATTACTTAGCTCCATATGCAAAGAATAATATAATATAGTAACAGTTGCTTCCTCTTCCTACTGAGACGGGAGAAATGGAGAGGGACAATAATAATATATAATTGTTTCCTTTCTTCTTCGTCCCTGAGATCAGAGAAATGGAGAGGGACAACGATTGACCCCTCTAATATATCTAAAGACGTGGACTTACAAGTTGCAATATCAAAGGTATGGAAGAGGATGGTGTCGCCGGTTCGTACTTCGTAGAGTGCGTAGGTCTCTTAGTCACCGACCAACCTTGCGGGTTGATTGGAGAGAGCGATGCCAGCGGATATATCATCAACTAGCAGGTCGCCGCCGGTGAAGAGGCCATCGTCACCTGATGCGAGGTCTTCTCCAAAGGAAATAGGGAATCTTTCAAGATCAATGGGGGAGACTGGAGAGTCTGGACTCTGGACTCGGAGACTGGAGATGGGAGATTTGGAGTCGCATGAATGTGATTCGGCTGGGGAAAAGCAAACAGTGAACAAGAACGGAAGGTACAGTATAGGAGTGACGTTTCGGGTTCCCTAGAAAAGTGAGAAATCCGGTCTTTAGGTCCGGTCTATTTTGGTCAAACCGGTCCGGGTGAACCGGTTTAAATGCAGTTTAATTTTTTTTAGTTAAAAGGCCAGAACCGGCTGGACGGACCGGAAGTTCATCGGTTCGCGGTTGAACCGGTTGGACCGCCCGGTCCGGTCCAGGTTTTAAAACATTGGTCGCATGTCGATTTCGATATACCGATATATCGGGATATGGCATCAATTGCCATGAGGATACCCGCCCCCCAATGCAACCCAACCCAACGAACAAACAAGTGCCGAAAGGCATGTCTCTCTACCTTCGAGATGCCATTCCCACGACGGCCATCATAGTCAGCTCCGCTCCTCCAGCGTGCGTGGACTACTCACCTCCCCCAAAAATGGCAATGGTCGGAAGACCACAACACCACCATTCGCCTGCGCCGCTCTCCCTTCCCTTCCAATCCCAGGTTCCAACTTCCCCAACCACCCTACAATTTTGGCTCTGCTTTGTCTATTCCCCGTCTTATTAGGGCTTACATCGATTGCCTTTGTGCACTTTCACCCATCACTGTAGAATAATAATGGGCTGACGGAATCGCAGTCGGAGGATAACGGGGTACCCATTACTTCCAATAAATATATAAAACAGAACATGCACACAATGCTGAATTGCTAATGCAGTTACCGAATTATCTAAGATTCACCAGAAAAATTGGCCATACGGTTTTATTACCAGCAAGTACATCAGCAAGCACGACAGGTGTGAATCCAAGAAATCAGATTACAGGCAGTGACGGGCAAGAAAGAGTTTTGGGGTTCTGGAGAACGCGTGTGTGCTGGTGTCGGGTGTGTATGCGATGAATGGGGAAGGGAGGGGCGAAGAGGTGGGGAAATTGTGGGTTATCTATACTATGGGCTTGTAAGTCGGCAGACTAGATGGTATTGTCTAGTAATCGACGCAAATGGAATACGGAGATGGGGAAGAATCATATAATTAGCCTCGTCGGTTGAGGGGAGGATAGGGATGATTGTTCTGATCACACAAAATTGGGGAAGAAAGGGATAAGTGGAGACGGTCTCGAAATTTTCATTCCATATTGTGGCATGTTCATTGCAAAATCATACTCAGCCATTTATATTGGGGAGGTAAAATGGCAAAATGAAATAATAATTGTTGAGAGTTATTAGCTTTTTTGCACTTGTTATTTCTTTTTTTTTTTCTAATTTGCTCTTTTATTATTTGTCCTTTAATGTTTCTCCTCTATATATAAGAGAGCCTTATGGCCTATGAATAAATAATTCATTCATCTTTCTCCACATGGTATCAGAATATTCAGTATGATGGTCATAAATTAGAACCCCTCCAACCCACGCTCCTTGCTGCCACTGCACGTCGTTGCCCCTGCACGTGTGCGCTGGCATCCCTATCGCGCTACAGCCCTTGTGCGCCGCAACCCTCGTGTGGCCCCTTGCGGGACTCCTCTCACCGCTGCTGCGCCATCGCGACCCTTCTGTACCCAGTGAAAGTCCTCTTGGCTTGTGGGTTTCTCGTCGTCGCTACCTAGCCACCCATGCGATTTTCTCCGACTGCCACTGCCCTAGCCATGTGCATGGTCACCTGAGGCCTCACATCCCCGTACTGGGATGCGTCGTGGTCTGATTTTTGAGTCGTTCATGGCATTTTCAAACCTTTAGATCTACCTCGTTTGCTCCAAAGCGCCTATGATGTTGATGGGAAAGGTTGTGCTCTGAGAATGACTCTAAATGTCAGCTTCGGTCGCCATTTCAATGACTGCCAGAATAGAATTTCGGTTGAAATTTGACCGAAATTTGGTTTCGATTTAGATTTGTACTAAGGCCCCCATATTGTTGAAATTTTGGCCATTTCGGTCGAATTTCATTGACCTGTCAAAATCGAAATTTAACCGAATTTTGTCAAAATTTAAGGCTATGGATCCAAGTCTGTACACACATGTTTCCTATTGATTGTGTAGACATCATGCCATTCTACATTCCAATCATGCCTTTCCTGATCCCGAGGTCCTATGTTCGTCATGGTAGAGGGCAGATGTAGATACTAGACATGACGGAAATGATTCGAATACTTTCACCGATGGGTCCGCTCCTGTTCACTTAGATTCAGATGAGATAAAGGCCGAATTTGATTTGGTAGCTTTTATTCGAGAATTCGGGCCTTTTGATGAAAAAGATGATCTGGTTGAGATTGTAGAGGACGAACATAGCTCGACTACTTCCACCGATGAGTTCGTTACTTTTGGTTTTGACCTGGATGACACCTCGCAGGACAACACTGACCATACTACTTCCGATGAGGATGAGTTCGCCCCTTTTCATTTCGATATTAGCTAGACTCCCAATGCCGGACCTAGTTGTACTTCTTCTACTCACACGTCTGTGCCTATTCACTCTAGGACCACTGAGGATCTCCACCCTGTCGACCCTGATCAGCTTCTGTCCACTGTGGACCCCGATGTCGACCTGCAGCATACCAGATCTATCCCTCAGCGGTCCCGTAAGAAGGTTCGCTTTCAACCTTCTTGATCTAGTGTACTTCCATCTATGTTGTATATTCGCTTCTGTCCATCTCCCGTATTACTCATCCACCCATTCTCGTGTTTGCCTTGCTTAGGACATACTTTGTCCTAAGTATAGGGGGGTGGTACTAGAGCACTATGATGGTAGGCAGTGCTGCAGAAGATGGTATTCGGTATTCACTCGTAGGGGTCACTGAATAGAGAATAATCGGTATTTGGGCGACTATTCGGAGTTATTCGGTTTTGTATTTTTTAATATAAAAATTATTTATAATGCATATATTCTTATATTTTTATACATATATGGTCATTAGTTAACATGAATCCAAGATAAAAGTACCAATCAATATAATAGATATAGAATTTGACATTTGTTGCCATACCGTGGTAAAATGTAACCCATAAAAACTGAAAATTGAAAATAATAAAAATAAAAATATCAAAAGTCAAACTCCAGTCGGCCTAATAGTCGGGCTAGTCGGCCAAATAGTCGGGAAACTATTCGGTCGGGCCGAATATTGATCGACTGGAGGTCTATTTAGTGGGGGACCCTCCCGCACCGCATAGTTGGACCAACTATTCTGGATAGCCGACTGAGTATTGCAACATTGTACCATTGTATTTCTTGCGTTACATGATCCACGTCATGATGCCACCCACATCTAGCTTCTCATAGGCGTGTCTATACGTCTTATCATGGCCTAAAAAGTTGAAATCAATGGCAAATTGTGGGAATCTGGGGAGGCAACTTTGTCCCGTTCTTTTTTCAGATTCGAGAGGGCATGGCTTTTGGAGGATAACTTCAGAGATTTTTTCTATGAGCACTAGACTTCCACTTTTTGCTCTGGTTCTCTCGTGGCACGTCTTGCAATGAAGATTGCCTCTTTGTGATCTAGGCTTTGTCTCTTCAATAAGGAGACCCGAGAGGATAAAAGGGCGGTGTGAGCGGTTGCTGAGGCTATCATTAGCAGATTGGATGGAATTGAGGATGTCAAGATTTTGGATACGGAGTAGCTGGTGAGCGAGCAACCACACAGAGGGCGATCCAACTTGATGGCAAGAAGTTGGCAATTGAATGGAGATAGATAATGAGGCATAGATGGCTTTAAGAAGGAGATGCAAACACCGGTTGCTTCTATAGGATTGCAAGCGGAAGGCACTGCCAAAACTCTATAAGATATGTAGTAGTTAACGATAGAAGAGTGGAGGGAAATCATAACATGGGCCTGCTTTGGTGGAGCATTTTAGGGATTTTTCTCGTCGTGCGAAGGATCGACCTTGGAGATGGAATGGCTTGGGGACGTCACATGTTTCCAGTCAGCATGGGAACCGTCTGATATAGGGTTTCACAATAAAAGAGGTGAAGACCGTGGTTTGGAACCTGAATCGGACAGGGTTGCTGGTCCGTACAGACTTCCAGTGTTCTTTTTCAAAGATTTCTGGCATTTGACTGATGCAGAGGTGGTGGAGGTCATGTAGGAGTTCACAAAGGGAAATGCAAAAATTCGAAAGAGTCAACAAAACACTCATTTGTCTTCCGAAGAAGGAACTCTCTTAACGGGTTAGAGACACTCACCCTATTACTCTTTCGAATGCCATTTATTTGATTGTCACGAAGGTCTTAGCAAATATGTTGAATGTTGTGTTGGCTCATAGTATTTCCCTGCTTCAGTTTGCCTTCATCCCCAGTAGACATATTGTTGATAGCATGGTTGTGACATCGGAGATCCTAGCGGATTGGAAAAGAAGTCGCAAAAGAGGAATCCTTTAGAAGGCAGACTTTTCCAAGGCCTACGATACTTTGAACTGGCGCTTCCTGTGGTATGCACTAGCATGTCATGGTTTCCCTAACATTTAGATTTCTTGGATGAAAAGATGCATTACTTCTGCATCTTACTCGATAATTGTGAACGGATTTCCCAGAAGGGTGATTTTTTCAGCCACAACGAGGAGTACGTCAGGGTTGTCTTCTTGCGCCCTTGTTTTGTCACTGTAGCATATGTTCTGGCTTTCATGGTACATCAGGTAACTTCTCAGGAGATCACAACTAGTTACTCCTTAGAGAATATTTCCGTGCCTTTACTATAATATGCAAATGACACCATTTTTTTATCGAGTGTGGGTGGAATGAGGGAAGGGGCATGGCACAGACCTTGGAGATTTTTATCGGGCTTTCTGGACTTATTCGTAATAGTAGCTAATTTACAGTTATTCCTTTTGGGCTTTCAGATAAATGGTGTGTGTACTTGTAGCTTGGAATTGGGTACAAATTGTGGTACTCTTCCTATTAGGTACCTTGGGGGCTATCACTCACATGTGGCAGACTTAAAACTTCTGATTGGATGCCCATATTTAAGAAGATGGAGGCAATCCTAGCAAGTTGGAAGGGAGCTATGTTATTAAGAGGACGGTTGGTGCTACTGAAGGTAGTTTTTTCAGCAATCCTGATCTTCTTCATGTTATCCTCCTTTTGTTAGGCAGGGTCCGATGATGCTTAAAGATAATTATGAGGAGTTTTTGAGTCCAAATCTGGGCAGGGTGCGAAGGAAATCCATCTGATCGTCTGGGAAACTCTTACTCTGGCTAAACCTCTAGAAGGGTTGAGCATTTCGTGTTTGTAGTAAATGAACAAGGTGCTTCTCATAAAGTGGGTTGCCAGAATTTGGGGCAATTGTTATTATATTTGTTGTAGACTTATTAGAAAATTGTATGATATGCATGTACATGAGAACTTGGTACGCAATCAATCTGCCCTTTGTTCTGCTTTTTGGAAAGGAATTTGTTCTATGATGTTGCATTTTCGTGAACTCTGTTGGTTGTTTTTGGGTAATGGAGTTTCTTTTGCTTTTGTACCAACAACTGGACATACTCTGGTGCACTGACATCTAGATTGACGCGACTCTTCGCTTTTCCTCCTCACATGATGCGAGGGTGAGGGATTGCTAATTTGCTGGGATGGTGGAGTATGGATGCCAACTTTTCGTTCAGATTTCTCAGACTAATGCTTGGAGGAATTTATGCATCTTCTGGATTCATTGAGTCAAACTCGAGGTCCGTCGGGTTGGAAGTTGAGAGGAGGAGATTTTCGGTTAGGCAGCCTCATTTGATGCCATCCTTTTTCGTGTCTGCAAACTTATTTGTGAACTAAAATTACATAGCATGATTGCATCTTCTATGGCTACTTCGTAGGAGATGTATTTTGACTCGGGATTGATGCTCTAGACTGTTCACAGGTGTTACTGATCTTTTTCCTCTGCAACATTAAGAGTGAATCTATTGAGTACCTTTTCTTCCGTTGTGATAGAACTTGCTCCATCTAGCAAGACACTGGACTTACATAATTGAATCTATAAAGCCTTGATACTTTTTGGGATTCTCTGAATGATGCGAGAAGTACGCCCCATGAAAAGATCCTACGAGCAATTGCTACTTTATGGTCCATTGGGTTAGCTAGAAATGGTACAATCTTTGCCAGCGATCGGTTTTATTAAGAAAATGTATTTATCCATGCTAAGATTCTCTTTGAGTCTAGGCTATATATCTGGGGCAGGCACCATAGCGTGTTTCCCCTTTTTTGACTTAAAAAATACAAACTCGGACATTTAACCATCAATGGTGTTTACCCTAGCATCTAGGTTGTCTAAACATTTCTCTATACCATATGCTATTGCTCGTCTCCATCATCATGGTCTCGGAACGTGCCATTGAACTTTGATTTGCCTGGTTGGTCATATTTTTTTAGTGGCATTCAAACTAATGCAATGAATGCAAAAGGTATAGATGAAAAGTGTAGATTTAAGAAAAATTTAATTCATGTTATATATAATATGTAAAAACAGTTTCCTTTTTTTCAAGGATATGTAATTGATAATGCAACATGAATAATAAAACTACTGATGATATCCTGATATTTTTTTATGATATTGTGACTCATATATCAATTGATGCAAATGCGAAGTATGCAAATACTTTACAAACTAAAACAAAACTAAAGATAATAAATGTGAAAAAGAATAGAATTAAGAAATTTAAAATCTATGATATACCTACAGAAGGTACCCACTTCAATGATTTGGTGGTAGTGCAGTGTGCCTACCACCCAAAAGATCATGATTCAAATTCCTCATTGTAGGGGTTGCGTTAGGGTGTCGACAACCAACGTCAAAATAGTCGGATCTTTCAACATGGATTTGAGCACGAATTCATGTAGTCGATCCTACTTAAAGTAGGAAAAGGCTTCGCCTTTTTATGATATAACTAGAGAAAATTTTAAAAGTTTCAGAAAATACTCATTGTTCTCGACTTGTGGCTTCCAACTCAATTAAGCACTTCGAGGTGAAAAAAATAAAAAGTTGAAGTAGTTACTTTTTTAGGCTCACAATAATGGAGACTTGAGAGGAGTGGTAGCTAGTGGAGATGTCCGGTGGAATAAGTGAGGTGGCGGTCATACTAGCTTTAGGAGGTCCCCAGTTGTTGTTCGATGCAGTGGAGCGATGAGGTGTGGTAGTGGTGATGATCGATGGTGGTGGTGGTGGATTATGATGGTAGATGGAGGGAATGGGAATGGAGGTAGGAAGAGAAGAACAAGATCGAGAACGATATGAAGTGGGAGAGAGGGAAGAAGAATGAGGTGGATAGAAGGGAAAGGTGAAGAGGGAAAAGAGGGTGATGGTGAAAGGGAGTGAGGGAGGGGAAGAGAAGGAAGGGGAAAACCTTGTGGAAGGAGGAAAGGAGAATGGGAAAGAGAAGTGTTGATGGAAAAAGGAGATGAGATCTAGAGAATATGTGAAGAGCTAAGAGAGAGAGAGAGACTCCTTGAGAGTTCAAATGCTTCTTGATGTTTACTTTGGTAAATGACTATAATATACGAGCCATACAACATGGTAGAAATTACACAATTATTCTAGACTATTCTACATTTATGGAGAAAAGAGAGAAAGAAAGATAATTCTAGAGAATCCTAGCCTATAGAAGGAAGATAATTCTAAATCCTTGCGTCTCTTTACAACAACACAACCTTTTATCACAATTAAGTATGATAGGCCACATGGACTTTCTGCCTTCATTCAGATCTATTTTGAGTCATTCTCAGGCTTAAATCCAAATAAGTAAGACTCCTTCGGATAGTTTCATTCCAACACTTCTTGGGCTTTCGTCGTGCTCACATAACCGGCTTAAAATCCCAAATCTCACATCTTCTAACAGGTGTATCAACCAACTTCCTTTGCAAATGGCCAAACCATTTTCTTTCATCTTAGCTTCTATCGGAGCTACATCATTCCTTTTGATTGCATCGTTTGGAATAATCCTTGCCCTCCTTTAAAATAAAAAAAATACAATTTCAACTTGACCATTACATTTAAGATTTTACAAATTAGTTCAAAGTCTAGATCCTTCTATTGGTTGTAAATGCGTGTATTAATGGGTTGCATCGGCTCCCCCTATGGAGAAAAATCTCTCTGTTGAGATTGCCTTAAGGTAATTCTAGGAGAAAAATCTTATAGCAATTCATCTTCCTATATCCATGCACAGTCAATTATTCGATATTCTTTCCATTTGATCGGGAAGCGGTGATGAATACTTCGATGCATAACTATATCTCGGACGTCGCAATGTCTTCAATTTCTCCGAACTCTGTTAACTATGGAGGTTGAAAAGGTAACTTGCTCATCTCTTCATTAGGGTTGCATTTGGTGGATCACCATGGCATGCAAAAAAGGACATAAGTGTTGAAGACTAACAAGATTGGAATATCTAGTGCAGGGTTGAGAAGAAATGCATTTTGCCCAATTCTTTTTAGGACTCTAAATTGATCAAACTTGCGCGTAGTTAATGATTTTGGTGAGGATTCGAAGAAAGCCTTTCTCTTTTGAGGGGATACATCTTACATCATACAATCTCCCTCTTTGAACTCCCTCCTCTCTCTCTTCTCGATGTAGATTAGCATGTGATTGCTATATTTTGGTCATAGCATGGAGTTTGTCCTGAATTTCATGGTGTAGTAGGGTTAGTAGTCAACTAGCTCCTCAACTGCTGCATTCGGTGTACCTTAGAGAGTGATGGTTGCTTGATCAAGGAAATGTGGCATAAGAGATCCATAAATGCACAAAAAGGTGATTTTCTAATGGAAAGGTTGACCGAGCTATTATCGACAAATTCAACTTGTAGAAGAATAAGGTCCCATTGTGGAGGTATGTCTCTCTGAGACAACTTAGGAGATTTCCTAATGATATGTTTACCAAGTCAGTTTGTCCATCAGTTTGAGGGTGATAGGGAGCTTATTGCAAGCACATGCTAAGACAAAATCAAAGAGTTCACCAAAAATGACTCCGACAATGCGTATCGCGATCAACTATAAAAGAGTACGGAATACCATGCAATTGAACAATATCTTGAAAACGCAAATCATTGATATATAATGTACATAATGTCTTCCTACATGCAATATGCATTTTCAAGAGTCGATCAACAATCACAATGATGGAGGCAACCTTTCTATCGTTATTGGCAAGCCTAAACAAAGTTTATTGATATATCTTCTCATGGGCGTATTGGGATAGGCAAAGGGGGTATATGCTGAGAGAAAATAATAACTTGCTTACTCATGAGACCCTAGGTTTCTCTTATATAGAGGAGAATCATGTTGGGAAAGTTACATAAAATGACGGAAAGAAAAGAGAATACATAAAAGAAAAAAGGTAACTAATATCTCAACACCCCACTCGAGCTAGAGCGTAGAGATCAATCATGCTCAGCTTGGAACATCGTATTTGGAATGACCCTCTGGTTAGGGCCTTAGTGAACACATTTGTTGTCTGATCTCCTGAGCTAACATGATTGGTGGAGATGAAGTCCTTTTAAATCATGTCTTGAGTGTAGTGACACTCTACCTCGATATGCTTGATCCTCTCATGGAAGGCTGTGTTGTTGCCAATAAAGAGAGCAGATTGGTTGTCGCATTTGAGGTGCATGGGAAGAGGCATCTCAACTACTAGGTCAGTAAGAACATATTTGACCCATATCGTCTCAATACTCGCCTATGCCATGGCTTTGTATTTTGATTCTACACTGGATTTGGCGACCAATATCTGCTTCTTGCTCTTTCATGACACCAAGGAACTCCCTATGAACACTGCAAAGATAGAGGTAGACTTCATGTCCTTGGGACACCCCACATAATTTGCATCTGCACAAGCTTTAACGGCAAGGCATGTACCTTTGTTAAGTAGAAAACCAGTGTCAGATGAGGTCTTTAGATACCTCAGAATCATATGGACTGCATCCATATGTGCCTGTCTAGGCTGCTCCATGAACTGACTCATTTTTCTTATTGCAAAGGATATATCTGGCATGGTGATGGTTACGTATAGGAACTTCCTAACGAGCCCCACGTACCTCCTCTTGTTTCCGTCCGCAATGTCATCATTGTACAACTTCATGCTCGGATCCATGGGAGTAGTGCCAGGCCTGTAGTATGTCATGCATTTCTCAGAGAGAAGAATTGTAACGTACTTCCTCTGGATCATCACAATACTTCGCTGGTTCCTGACAAACTTCAGTCCAAGGAAGTAACGTAGACTGCTAAGGTTCTTGGTTACAAACTGCTGACCTAGGAAATACTTAGCAGCATGGATGCCCAGCTCATCATCCCTTGTAACAATTATATCGGCAACATAAACAAGTATGGTAATTGTACCTCTCTGAGACCTCTGAACAAATTGTATATGGTCCACTGTCGATCTCATGAACCCTTTTGCTCTATCAAATCTGAAAGCTTCTGGAACCATGCTTTTGGACTCTACTTAAGGCTATAGATTGTCTTGTGAAGTCTGTAAATCTTCTGACACTCCCCCTATAAACGAACCCATATAGCTGCTACGTGTAGACCTCTTCCTGTAGGTCACCATAGAGAAACACATTCTTCTTATTAAGTTGATATAAGGACCAATTCCGTGACACTACAATAGAAAGAAGAATCTGCAGTGTAGAATATCGAGCTACTAGAGAGAAAGTATCCTGATAGTCCACCCCATATGTCTAGGTGATATCATGAGCCACAAGTCTCGCCTTGCAGCGATCCATGTTGCCATATGCTTGGTGCTTCACTTTAAACACCCACTTGCATCCTACAACAGATGCTCTTATAGGAGCTGTAACGATGCTCCATTAGCAATGTGACTGTAACTTGGCCATTTCCTCCTCCATGGCATGACACCACTGACTGTCCCGTATCACCTCCTGATATGTCTGTGGTATCTCCACGGCTGACAGTCCTACGATAAATCTCATGAAGTCTTCTGAGAGTCGGTCCAAGGAAACATAGCTGCAAGATATGTAGCACAAGTACATTTTTGCTTCCGTAGAGCAATAGACACATCCAGATCACATGTCTCCTCCTGAATGTGTAAACTACCATCTTGATAGGATACATGCTCATTGTAAAAAATCATGTTGCATGGACAAATCACTATTACCATCAGTAGAAATAATGTGCTCATTACATACTTGGGGCGTGTTGGATGATGGGGAAGGCCCGTGAGCTGATGGAGCTGTGTGAGGTTTGCAAACATAAAAATGTGGTAATAGATGGGCCAACATATTGGGTGGTAGTGGCGGTGGAAGTGATGGAGGCTGTGTAGGTACTGGAGGTACCGTAGGAGGAGGCATGTATACCTCCTTTCCGGAGTCAAACAAAGTCAACCTGTCACTTGTAGGAAAGAAATACACAATAGACTCAAAGAAGGTGACATCTGCACTAACATAGTACTTCCGTCCAACCGGATCAAAACAACAATACCATTTTGGGTACGAGAGTAGCCTACAAAGACAAACTTGATAGATCTAAGAGAAAGCTTGTCACGATCAGGTGTCAAATGGTAAACAAAGGCAACAAAGCCAAATACACGAGGTGTAAGATAGAACATGTCCTTCTCTAGAAACGCAATCGAGAAAGGATACCTTCTCTCGTAAGACAGAAGATGACATGTGTTTCACCAAATAGCAAACAACGAGGACCTCATCACCACCAAAAGAGTGAGGAGCATGACTCAGAATCAAAAGTGTCATGGTCACATCAAGTAAATGACGGTGTTTACATTCAGCAACACCGTTCTGCTGAGAGGTGTATGCACATGAGGTCTGGTGTACGATGCCAAGATATCCGATGAACTTAAACTACTGTAACGTGCAGAAATCTAAGACATTGTCAGAGCGAATAAACTCGAAAATAGCAGAGAAAATGTTCTTTATTTCATTAATAAAAGATTTAATGACAGAACCAACTTCGGACTTGTTTTTCAATAGAAAAACTCAAGAACGTCTAGAATAATGGAACTCGACTGAGACCTCAATTATCTCGATGAATAAAAACTCAAATAAATGACTACTGCTATGACTCTGACGACATGGAAAGAAGAGCGATGATGCTTCCCAAGCTGGCATGCCTCGCATTGGAAGGAATGATGTGTGGAGATCTGTGGGAGATATGACCCATCTTCTGCAGAAGAAGGTGGCCACAACAAAGCTGCCATAAGTAAGGAGATACTGATCCAGTGGGAACTATAAAGACATCAACACTGGGAGATTGGACCAGTCTGTAGACCCCCGCTATTCCCGACCACATCCAATCACCCTGCTCGTGAGTATGCCCTGAAATACAAGAGTAGAAGGGTCAAAAATGTCACGACAATGCAGATCCTTCATGATCTAACTAATAGAAAGCAAATTCATCCAAAAATCAGGAGCATATAAAACATTACACATGCGTATGAATGGTGTCAAATGCACCTCTCTATCCTAAGATGGTAAGTAAACCCCGTTCGCAGTGATGACCGATCTATCAGGTGGTATAAATATGTAAGAATTGAACGGTGCTTTGTCTCCACACAGATGGTGAGAAGCACTAGATTCCATGATCCACTCGGTCATATCTGCCCTGCTACAATTGGTAAAAGCATAGGCTATACCTGAGGAGCTCAAAGAGTCTCTAGCAATGACTTCAATATATGGGGAATATCTCTACACTCCCCCTCAAGATGGAGCATAGATGTCAATCATGCTCAGCTTGGACGGACATTTTTGGAATGGCCCTCGGAGTAATGCCTTAGTAAAGATATCTGTTGTTTGCTCTCCTGAACTAACATGAGAGGTAGAGATCAACCCCTTCTAGATCATATCTCTAGTATAATGGCAGTCTACCTCGATATGTTTAGCTCTCTCATGGAATGCAGGGTTGTTTGCAATGAACAAGGCAGCCTGATTTTCACATCGTAACTGCATGGGTAGTAGAACATCTACATGTAAATCTGCTAATACTGCTCGAACCCACATCATTTCTGTATCTGCTTGTGCCATAGATCTATACTCAAATTTGACACTTAATCTAGTCACAACTGTTTGTTTCTTGCTTTTCCAAGAAACAATAGAACTACCAAGAAATACTGCAAAGCCCGTCGTGGACTTCCTATCCTTAGGACACCCTGCATAGTCAACATCAGCACATGCAGATACCTTGAGAGTTGCTCCTTTCTTAAAAAAAAGTCCTGCACCTGGAGCAGACTTTAGATACCTCAATATCACGTATATAGCATCTATATATACTTGCCGAGGTTGTTCCATGAATTGACTCATTCGACTTAATGCAAATACGATATCCGGTCTGGTAGTGGTAACATACAGGAGCTTTGCCACAATCTCTCTATATCTCCTCTTATCCACTTCATTTGTATCATCATTGTATAATTTCATGCTAGGATCCATAGGAATAGTAGAAGGTCGACACCCAATCATACCTGTCTCAACAAGCATGTCTGTAACATATTTTCCTTAGGTCATCACAAGACCCTGCGCATTCCTAGCCAATTCCAACCCTAAGAAGTACCTTAGGGTGCCCATATCCTTAGTAACAAACTGATGGCCTAGAAACTCTTTCGCCATCTTTATTCCCTGCATATCATCTCATGTAACAAGAATATCATCAACGTAGACCATTGTGACAATTGTACCTCTAGGTGTCCTCTGCAAAGAGTGAATGGTCTGCATTAGACCTCTTAAACCCTTGGTTCTCAATCATATCTGAGAGCTTCTGGAACCACACCCTTGGACTTTGCTTGAGGCCATATATAACCTTATGAAGTCTACAGACTCGCCTACACTCCCCCTCAGCAGCAAACCCAGGAGGCTGGTGCATGTAGACTTCCTCCTGTAGATCTCCATACAGAAATGCATTTTTAACATCCAACTGAAATAAAGGCCAATCACATACCACTGCAACAGAAAGTAGGATATGTAGTGTAGAGTGACGAGCCGCTGGAGAAAAAGTGTCCAAGTAATCCATACCATATGTCTGAGTGAAGCCACACGCCACTAACCTTACCTATTAGTGATCTAGGCTGCCATCTGCATGATGTTTAAAAGTAAACACCCATTTGCAACTGACTATAGACACCCCAGGAGGAGCGGACTCCAAGCTCCAAGTACCACGAGATTACAACACGACCATCTCTTCCTCCATGGCCAATCATCAGCGACTGTCCTTCAATGCTTCTTGATAATTCAATGGAATCTCCATGACAGATAAGGCAACAACAGATCTCTGCAATCCCCTGTTAGACGATGAAAGGACACCTGAGAAGAAAAGGGGTAAGATGCACAAGACCGCTTCTTCTTGCGAACCGCAATAAGGAGATCCAAGTCATAGGAAGCCTCCTCCATCTGATGGCTATCCTCCTGCATAGAGACACTGCCAGACCCATCATTAGAAATCATGTTATCATAACAAACCTGGGACGCATCAGATGAAGGAGCAGGGCCATGAGCAGAGATAGGTTAACGAGTATAGAATTTTGGTAAGGGGGAAATAATATGTAACTGGGTAGAGGGCAGCGGCGGTGGTGGTGAGGCGACAGGCACAGGTGGAGAAGGAGACTGAGCTGTGGGAGGAGGTGGCACATAAATATCATCATCGGAATTTGACGAAGCCAATCTATCGCATGTAGGTGAGAAAAACATCACAAACTCAAAAAATTTGACATCTGCACTGATATAATATTTTCTGCGGAATGGATCGTAACACCGGTATCCCTTCTGGGTCCTGGAGTACCCAACAAATACATATTTGATAGCCTTAGGAGAGAGCTTATCAAGACCTGGAGCCATCTGATGTACAAACCAACTGAACCAAAGACACGAGGAGTAAGGGAGATTAAATCCTTGTTAGAAAAAATAATGGAAAAGGGAGTCTTCTCACCCAAGACGAACGAGGGCATGCGATTCACCAGATAACACGCCGTAAGAACATCATCACGTCAAAATGAATGTGGGGCACGACTCTGAATAAGAAGTGTTCGAGTGATATCAAGTAAATGACGATGCTTTCTCTCTGCAACACCATTTTGCTGAGAAGTATAAGGACATGTTGTTTGATGAATAATTCCACGGGATGATAAGAAATGTGATAGATTACGTGTGCAAAATTCCAAGGCGTTATATGTTCTCACAAATTTCACAGATGAAGAGAAAATATTCTGGACTTCATTGATAAAAATTTCGATCATATCCCCGGCCACAGATTTATTTTTCAATAAGAAAACCCATGTCAAATGAGAGAAATCATTTACAACAACAAGATAAAACATGTGCCCCTGATGATCAGGAACACAACTAGGACCCCAAATATCAACATGAAACAACTCAAACGGGGAGTTACTGCTCTGAATCTGACGATAGGGAAAGACGAACGATGGTGCTTCCCCAAATGACAAACCCCGCACTGGAATGTAGATCATGGAGAGATTTGCGACAAAATATGCCTCATCTTCTGGAGAGGGAGATGGCCAAAATGTAAATGCCAAGTGAAAGGAGAAACTGGTCCTGTCGAGATAGAGGACACACCTGCATAGGGAGTTTGGACCAGTCGATAAAGGTCGCCCTGCTCACAGCCAAAGCCAATCACCTTGCCCATAAGAATGTCCTGAAAAACAAAAGATGATGGGTCAAATATAGCTCGACAATGCAAATACTTCGTAATCTGACTGATAGATAACAAATTCATATAAAAATCATGGGCATGTAACATGTTCTGCAGATGCATTGAAGGGGTAAGAATAATCTCCCCTTGTCCTATGATCGGGGAATGAGTCCCATCGGTTATCACTACAGTTCTTCCTGGAAAAACCTGTCTGTAGGATGTAAGCTATCCTTTATCTCCACATAAATGATGTGCCACCCTAGAGTCCATAATCCACTCTGGAATCTGAGATCCATAACATGATGTAAATGCAAAAGTGCTACCTGAATTGTTTATTGTAGCAGAAGTACTGACGGATGTTGAAGCTGCAACATCTGAATGGCCTCCAGGAGATGATGAAGAAGAAGGCACGATATCACGCGTTCTGGCCACTAGGTCGTCAAACCTCGCATCTGGAGTAGGAGCAACGGGTGACTCGACCTGCTCCGCTACACGGGCTGATGCTGGGAAACCATGCTTAGAGTAGCATGTTTCCTCAGTATGACCAAGGCGATGACAAAACGTGCAGGGCTGACGAATGCGTCCTCCTCTACCACGAGGTCCACGTCCACGAAAGAAAGAGCCTCCTCTGCCAGGGGAGGTTGCCATAGCCGAAGAAGTCTGACTGGTGATAGTAGATGGAATTGTAATCCTGCTGAGCTTGCGAAAAGTTTCCTCCATGGGAGGAATAGTAGTATCTGCAAGAATCTGGGAGCGAGCAACATCGTAATCAAGATCCAGGGTTGCTGGGAATACACCAACCATAGTGGCACTCCTATATGTCTTCTGCTGCTCTGGAGTGGCTGTGAGTGGTATGAAGTTGTGAAGCTTCTCAAACATCCCACGCAAGGATGTGTACAACGAATGGAGGGGGCATCCATTCTGTTTGATAGTGAAAATGTCATGCTGAAGCTGGAGTATCTTAGTTTCATTCCTTGCCTGAGAGTATGTAGCTGCGAGAATGTCGCGCATAGCCTTAGCAGTAGGCTGATGTAACACATCATTGGTGATTTATGTCGTCAATGTTCCTGAAAGCCAAACTTTGGCATATGTATCATCTGCCTCCCAAGAGGCGTTCACCCTAGTCTTCTCCACCAGTTCCTCTTCGGTAAGAATACGCTTCTTACCGCTCGACTGCATGAGACTCATGAACTGCATTGCCCAGAGCTCATAGTTCGTCCTGTCCATCTTGACAATAGGCGTTGGACCTCTGAATGCGCCAATGGAGGGAACTCGACATTACTTTCTAACATGATGTCGATAGAGGAAGACTAGGGTTAATAGAAGTCTGAAAAACAATCGTTTACACATACATGTAGGGGTGTGGTTGCGTGTGTAGACTCAGAGCACAACCAACCCCATCAACCAAGTGAAGAATGCGGGAGGGAGGTACATGAGCAGTCCTTCCCGAGGACGAGGCAGCGCACGCAAGGACGCGTTGAAGCGCGCAGATGCATGCTGATGAGTAGCGCCGCACACGGGGACAAGTGTTGCGCCACACGCAGGTGCACACAGCTGCACGCAGGCGCACTAGCGCACATTCGCAGGGGCTGATGGTGCGGGTTCGAAGCCGTCGATGTGCAAGGGTTGCGCGGGGCCGAGAGGGCTAGCGGTGCAGAGGTTGGGAGGTGGGGGTAGGGTTAGGGCACAAGAGCTCCGGTCTAGGACCGCCGCTATGATACCATGTTGGGAAAAATAGAGAACATGTTTATTCCAGAAATTAGGCTCTCTTATATAGAGGAGAGACATATGGGTAAATTACATGAAATAGACATAACGAATTAAAATAGCTGACAAGGTACATAAAAGCATATAAATATCTCTACATGTTTCATAATGTAGTTCGGTGACGGGGAGGAGAGAAATCGACTACAGGGGACGGTGGCTATGCCTGTGGGGCTGGGGAACATGTTCGGTGACCCAACGACAGCGTCGGAGTGGTTGGGCGCACGCTACCGCCCAACGGCAACAAGCGCTGCCTAGAGGCACGTATAGGCACACGGAAGGTTGGGCGGTTGCCGGTGAAAACGCGCACGAGAGATGAGATGGCGACGGGTAGGGTCTAGGGCACAGGTACATGAGACCCTAGGGTTCTCTTATATAAAGGAGAAACATGTTGGGAAAATTATATAAAAAAATGGAAAGAAAAGAGAATACATAAAAGAAAGAAAAGATAACTAATATATCAACAATATCTAATCATAAATTTGACATCTACCAACAATTCGCTCCACGTCTCTCTTAAGTTGAGGCCAGTAAAATCTCTCCTGCATCAGGGATAAGGTTTTATCTCTTCCGAAGTGCCCTAGTTCTCCACTATATATGTTAGTTATGAAACTCTCTTGGAGTGAGGAAAGCATGAATGTGCATCCTATTGCCACGAAGGAGAAATCCCTTATCATAAAGTGACAGACGTGAAGTCAACTTCATGCGAAGTGCATTGGGCGTAGATATTAATGAAGTCTCGATCATCGTGATATTGTTCTTTTGTAGCATCAAGTCCGGTGACCTGGATACGCATTGTAGCCAAAATGTGGCGCACCTTAATGACTTCCCCGTGAACTATGATCACTACCTTGATGTCTTCATGCTCCTCACTTCCTGCCCCCAGATTGAGATATCTGTCTGCATGACTCTCAGAAATCTGGTTCCATCCCTCTGTTGGGGTCCATGAGTAATCCTATTATGCTGATGACAGTTGGCTCCACCCAGTTCTTTGTCATCCTTCTGTCATGCTTAACAACAGGGTTCTCTCATACATGGCACTGGGTGTGGAGTTTGTCTTCAACTCCCCGCAAGAGGATTGGACATTCATACCCGCACTGGGTATGAATGTTGTATTTCGAAGAATTGGATTTGCTATTCAAAAGGGATTGGCGGCGCAGCTTGTTGCCCGTCTCCCATCAATTCCTATGTAACTTCATTGAATAATATAATAATGATGCATCTTGATTTAGGAGGAAAAAAAAAAGATTGGACATGTGTCGCTAAATCACAATCGAGAGGTGAAGAGGTCCAGTAGCTGCATTGACAATGAACAGTTCAGTATACACCAAGGCAAGGCTGTACAGATGGAGGTCCAGATGGAGCTTTGTGAACTTGGTGTTGTATCCACTGAGGGGTATAATGGACATAAGGCCACATCCTAAGTTACGGGGTGAAATCCATGCCTATACTTTGGTGGGTTCAAAATAAGAGAGAAAAATTAAAGGATGTGTGCCTTGCACCACTCTGCAAGGGGTTTAACCCCCATTTTTGTCCAGGTAAACTTCCAACAAAACAACCCTTAGTTCTCTCTTCCTTTTATTTGCGTGACGTCTACTTTTTCTTGTACTTTGTAATTATGATAGCTTTTAAAAAAATTTAAATATGAAAAAAAAAGAGACACATTAAGATGAGTTGGGCATATGCACGGGTTCTACGGTGCGAGAAGTTGAATGATTGGCTTTTCTTTTAAGTTGAGGACTGAAGAAATATTGGGAGGAAACTAAAGATAATATTTTTAAATTTAGTTATCTTCGTTGCACACAGAACAAATCTATTTTGAAGCAATGAAAGTGTATTCCTTCTTTGTCTGCCTCTTTTTAGTTTTTTTTTATATAAATAACCTCTATTTAGTTTGTAATAGAAATTGCTATTTCAATCACCTAATTGCTTCAAAATTTTGAAGCATCAGTTGAATGCAATTAAATTCCGTTTCTTTTCCTGCATGATTTAGTCCACCTTTGACTTGCAGCAGCTTTTGTAACTCAATAATGAATGCTATATTTTGTATCACTTGTTGTTCTGCATGTTATTTCTTTGCCATTATGATGTGTATGGCAAACTTGAATAGGATCACAAGATGGTGGTCCAAATTCTTCCAAACAGTTAAGTTCTCATCTTCCAATGAGCAGCCTCGAGGTTAAAAACACGTGAGTATTAAGGTCTTATAGGATAATCTGTTGGAGTATTTGGAGCATGCGTCACTTGTAATAGGAGGGTTACCCCATCCATGTGTTTAGTCCCACAGCTACCAGTGGTGGGACTTGGAGGCTCTGTGGAGGCTATATAAGGAGCCCCAGACCTCCTGTATCCGTTGAGAAAACGCACTGAAGCATATAGCCCTTTGAGGCCTTCCCGTGGTTCATCCCGCTCCTTAGGGAGTAGGGTTCCACGTAAAATCTCTTGTGTCAAGTTTATCTTTCGGTTTTTATGCTTTGTTTATCATTCCGCTTCCGCATTCTTATTTTCTAACATGGTATCAGAGCGGGTCGGTTCTCGAGGATTTTCTTTACGTTATTTATTTTTTGTATTCGAGATTCGAAAGATTTTTGTTTGGGTTTTCTAGAACCCTAGCATTCCTGTAACTCGTAAGAGATTATTTGAGATTTTTGTTCCGTGAAGATCTGTTCTCCATCCCTGCCGATCAAGGTTCCAACATCTCATGTGTTCCCAGGCGTTCTGCTCCTCCGATCTACAAGAACCCCATCGCGAGATCAGTCCCTCTCTCACGCATCGAGGCCGCCTCCCCTAGGCGACACTTCCAGTCGGCGGTCCAGGCATGCGTGCAACTCCTCCCCGCGCCATCCAACTCCCCAGTGCACAACTCCGACGAGGGCACTCTCCAGGTTCGCAACCGCCGCACCCAAGGCGACCCAACATCGCCGCTCTTGCTCTAAACCACGTCGCAGGTAGCGCCGCCCCAGATTCTCCCATTGCGCATCGCACATGCGCGCAAGGCCCGTGCAGACTTGCTCTCCCTCCAGTGGCGAGCCCTCGCGTTTCCAACACGAACTCGCCAGGCGGCGCAAGGCAAGCAATCTCCAGCCATGCCCAGGCGACGTCCTCCAGTTATGCTGCGGCGGGAGATTCCCATTCCAGGCGGTGCGGTGCCGACCTCTCCTCTTTCATCGATAGCCCCACGCGAGCTCCAGTCCCACACGACCTCTCCTACACGATCTCCTCCACAGGCGGCATGAGATGGGAGAGCCTCCATCGCGGCGGCATCATATCCTGGAGAGAGAGGGTTCCCGTCATGGGAACCCTAAGGGTGTGTTTGGATAGTGGGTTTAGGTGGGTTAAACTGGTTGCAAGTAACCCATTTTTGGGTTTTGGTGTTTGGATAGAGGGTTAAACTGGGGGTGGGTTAGAAGTGAGTTTATTGTGATATGATTATATTGAAGTTTGAAAAAGTGAGTATTTATTGTGATGTGATTGTATTGGAGTTTGAAAAAGTGAGTAGAAGTGGGGTAGTTTATAATTTTTATATGATATGATGGTATAATATATTATTTTTTGATGGAATAGATGGAATAAAATTAATTAATTAATATTTTAAAAAAGGGAAAATGTGGGACCCACTTGGAAAGAGAAAGAATGGGGTGGGGGGGGGGGTTACCCCCCTACCCGAACGACACCTAAGGTCCGAGGTGAAGGGCCCCAAGTAGGGTCGAAAGGTTTGTAGAGAGAGAGAGAGCCCAAGTGGTTCATGCTGTAAATAAAGGGAAAGAGAGATTGGGCTCCTTTTTGGGCCGAGGTTCAAGTTCAAAAAAAGGGTTCAGTTAAAAAAAAGAGGGAGAGATAATTGCAAGTTTTTTTGGCCCATTGGGCCACATTAAAAAAAAAGATGCGTACAATAAAAAGCAGTACGCAAAAGAATTGCAAAAGGAAAAAAATATTGCAAAAATAGAGAGAAGAGGAATAACCGTAAAAAAATGTTGCAGTGATACGACTTAAAAAAATGTTTTCAAAAAAATGTGTGAGAATGAAAGCCGGAAAAAAAATGATATGGCTTATTTAAAAAAATAATGATGGATATTAAAAAAATTGATAATGAATGAAATAAACGGAAAATATGCAAGTTCATGTTTTCCCCCTATTTATCTTGTCTTCTCCCATCTTTGTCGATGTCATCATTTTCCGACAAGTATGAGAGAAAGGGGGAGTATATGTAGAGTCACGGGTCTACTTAGATGTCAGATCTTCCAGATTCTCCAGATTCAAGATTCCAGGCCATTCAGAATTCAGACTCTATAGTTGGTCAGACTCGACGATTGGTTCCGAGTCCTTTTTCAGATGTGCATATGTTTTTCATCTTTTGTCATGGTCCCCATCATTCTTGTTTTGTCGTCCAGAGTTTTCATGAGAGCCATAGGGACTCCAGAGTAGAGTATCATTCTCTGAGCTAGATGGGATAGACCCAGAGTATTCCGACGAGGAGACTCATTTTCAGTTGCAGTGACTCTGACAGGCGTTGTACAAAGCACATGCTCTCCGACGAGGAGCATGGCCTTAAATTTCAGTGAAATTCGGTCGAATTTCTGTCGAATATCGATATCCAGTCGAAATCGAAATTCGACCGAAATGACCGAAATATGGGGGTCCAAGTACAAAAAATAACCGAAATGGTCGAAATTTCGATCGAACTTTGACCAAAATTCCATCGAAATTATGTTTTGGTCGTCACCGAAATGGTGACCGAAACCGACATTTAAGGCCTTGACGAGGAGATTCAGTTGACTCACACTCCAGCCCGTTCGTCCTCCTCATCTGCACGACATGAGAAGCAACATCGTTGACAACAACTGACAATTGTGTGCGTTGAGTTGATATTGCATGTAGTGTCATGTGTTGTGAGTTGAGTTTCATCCAAACTGAGCATTGCATGCTTCAGCTTGAGGGAGAGTGTTGGAGTATTTGGAGCATGTGTCATTTATGTAATAGAAGGGTAAATGGATCCCTCCAGGATCCATTTACCCCATCCATGTGTTTAGTCCCACATCTACCAGTGGTGGGACTTGGAGGCTCTGTGAAAGCTATATAAAGAGCCCCAGACCTCCTGTATCCATTGAGAAAACGCAATGAAGCATATGGCCCTTTGAGGCCTTCTCTCGTGGTTTCCCCGCTCCTTAGGTAGTAGGGTTCCGTTTAAAATCTCTTGTGTCAAGTTTATCTTTCTCTTCTTATGCTATGTTTATCATTCTGCTTCCGCATTCCTATTTTCTAACATTTTCTGCACCTTATTTGTTTTGATTGGATTATTTAAATGACATATATTTTATTTTAGGTTTTCTCTAGTTAGCGGACACTATTTTGGTCTTGAATATATGCTTGCTTAAGTTCTAATATTTTATGAATATGTGACTTTTGAAATAGTTTTATCTGCTTTGGCTCAAAGATGAACATGGATAATGGCAACTGAGATTGGTAGAATGAAAACAGGAATGTCTGCTGTATGCAGTTCTCTAGTAGTTGAAACGAGCAAACATCCATTGTTTGTCGACTGTCTTTGCATTCTCCTTGTTAGCTGTTAAAACTTATTTTGTTTCCAATAAAAAGGTCATGTTTTGTATGTGACCATTCTCCTTGTTAGCTGTTAAAATGCCATCCTTTGTCTTATTGGTGACGTGCAATCAGGGATGAAAATGAACAGATACAGATACGAGTATATGTATAATCATATCCTTATTCATTTTAAAATACGAATGCAAATGCGGATATGAATATTGATGGATATGAAAAATGTGTTACCATATCCTAAAAACGATTACGAATGTAAAACAAATACGAAACGAATACGAATAATAATAGAAATATTTAATAGATTAACTAAAATGTACATGTTTAGGATGATTTAGACATAAAATAGATTTACCAAATTTATTAATTTCATAATAGTTATATCATCAATGGTGAATGCAATCATAAAATATTGTTATGCATAGTTATAAATACATTTATTACTATACTTATGTACGAAAACGAATACAAATGTGAATATTAGTGAATGTAAAAGTGACATCCATATCCGCATCCATTTCAAAACGAATACGAATGCAAATATCAAAATATGTATAAAACGAATACGATAGCGGATCGGATACGAATATATTCACATTCGTTTTCATCCCTATGTGCAATATGTTCAAAACATCCTCATAAGTGGATATATTTTGTATTCTTTTGTATGTGCATATGCTTTAGTTTTTGTGTTTTTGGTAGTATGTGCATTATTAAACTGGATTGCACCTGGAGTAGTTTATGCTACCGATAATACATTGAGTTTTAATAGATGCTTTCACGCTCTGTTATTTGCATATAAAATAATACATTGGACTCTTTTATAAACGATAGGCAGAACAATGGTGTGAAACTATGGCAGGTATTGGCTGGGTCAGCCTTTGCTCTTGGCATCTCACTTATCAGTTGCTAGAAAACATATGTTGAACTTTATGAAGAAATAATAACTTATTCTTTATTACTAGCATGCCCATACTTGAGAAATTGTTGCGAGTATTTGGTATCTGGATGTTTGTGGCACTGTTGATGTAATTTGAGTTTATTTTGTTTGGTGGTGATTTTGGATTCATTTCTCTTCCTTCAGAACATCAGTTGATGACATTAAGAAGCTTAGGTTGATAACTGCTATCAATACACCTTACTTACCAGATGGAAGATTTGATATTGAAGTCTATGAGACATGGTAAACACGCAGATTCAAAATGGTGTTGAAGGTGTAATTGTTGGAGGCATAACTGGAGAAGGACATCTTATGAGCTGGGATGAACACATTATGCTCATGGGTCATACCATCAATTGTTTCGGAGCATCAATTAAAGTGATTGGTAACACTGTCAGCAACTCTACTCGGGAAGCAGTTCATGCAACTGAGCAAGGTTTTTCTGTTGGCATGCCTGCTGCCTTGCACATCAATCCGTACTATGGAAAAACATCTTTGCTAGGGCTGGTTTCCCATTTTGAAGCAGTTCTCCCTATGGGGCCAACAATCATATACAATGTGCCTTCAAGAACAGGGCAAGACATTCCCCAGCAGGTTATCTACCAAATTTCGCAGATTCCCAATATGGCAGGTGTCAAGGAATGTGTAGGAAATGATAGAATTTGGGAGGGAGTACGTTGATGCAGGCATTGTGGTCTGGAGTGGGAATGACGACCAGTGCCATGATGCTAGATGGGAATATGGAGCAACAGGAGTTATATCTATTGTAAGCAATCTTGTCCCCCATCTTGTGTATGAGCTCATGTTCCATGGAAACAATCCATCCCTGAATTCTAAATTGACGCCTTTGATCGATTGGTCCCACAGGACTTAATACAGCTCTTGCTCAGGAGTGGTAGGACCCATTTTTCGGTTGCCATACACCCCTCTTCCTCGGGCCAAGAGGCTTGAATTTGTCGACATAGTTAAGAAGCTTTGCAGGGAGCTCTTTGTTGGGGAAAAGGAGGTAGAGATCCTTGAGGACGACGACTTCAACACTGATAGGGTACTCATCTTACTTCTATCATCTTGTCCTGAATTTGCTGTTAGGTTGAAGTTAGTTTCATTTTGGTTTATAGGTTCTCTGTCATTATAGAACGATTGCGTTAATGCTGCAACTGAATGTTTGTTATAAACAAAACCTAGTAGAAAATGATATAGAAATATATTTTATGGCATTCTGTTCTGAATCACATATCCCTGTATTTCTCGAGGCATTTTTTTATTACATGATTGTGAAGGTTTTCTCTTGAGCAGAAGCAGTTAAGTTTTTTTTATATCGCATACGCATTACATCTCCAGGGAAAATGGAGGATCTAATTTGATGCAGGTTTTTTGTATCTGCCGCATCGACGAGCTTGGAGTGTTAAGGCGTGTTAATTCTCAACAGCTTTGAAAGGACAGATTTGAATCGACGAGCTTGCAGGTTTTTTGTATCTGCCGCATCGACGAGCTTGGAAAGTTCAAGGTCTTGCCAACGCCACCAGTATACATGTGTTGTATAAATTGATATAGTTAGATTTTAATTAGTAAATCTACGGAATTACATAAGGAAACTAAGTTGAATTCACATGGGAAGCCATTTAGTTCGGGGAATTCCCAATTTGAAACAAGAAGCGGGTTTGGGTGGTGTTTTTAGTGTCAGATGGATTAGTTATAAAATTTAGTGGACTTATATATGAGTCCTAATCTCAAACTCATGTGGCTATAGTAGAGAGGAATTGAGGACTGTACATGCGTATGCACGCTGTCTCGGTCTCTAGAGAGTCAATTTCAATCTTGATATGTTCGCTGCGGGGGCACTCCTTTGGTGGGCGTACTTAAACACCCCCAAATACGGTTCTTTCGGTTGTCGGTTGTCTTCTTTCGGTTGTTTTTGTTCTGCGAGGCGTTTTCAAGGACAGCCCGTCGGAGCGCACCAACAAAGACTGTGATACCGTCCTATCCAGGGAGAGGAATGCTAGATACCTAATGCACCTGTATTATGGAGGCGATAACTGCTTTAAAGGTAATGCATTTGAATACATGCTTCGGTGATTTCTAATCTAATCTTCTTCGTTCTTTGTTTATCACAATTTGTTCATTGGTTCGGTCTATCCGGATCATACTCGAAAATGTTGTATCTAATGATTACTTGGTTCATATTTAATTTCTGTAATGGGATTATGAGTGTGCAATGGTTGATTATTTGCCTGTTAACGTGTAATATGATTAAAATGATTCATGCGAATTTGGAAAATTACAGTGTAACAACAATATGTGTGTTTTAGGTCTATTCCAGATTTTTTTCCAAGGTACTGAAGTTTACTGTATACACACACACACACACAAACACGTCTCTTATAGATTTATGATCCATGAATGGTGTTTATATTGGGTTCATTTCCTTTGAACGTGCTTAATTTCTTTATGATTTAAAGACGGTTCCCTGGGAATTCTAAACGACAACAGAAAGCTGCTGTTGGAAGAATGGATAACAATGAGATTCACATGGTCTATTGGTGAACAAGGGTAAAGGCCATCTTTTTAGACCTCGAGAGATAAGAGTTCAATTTCAAGGCATGTATGCTCTCGTGTACACGATCTGACTTCTGCTTCTGATTTCGTGCATGTCTGCGTTGACTTGCTGATCACCATTCGTCTCTTTACCAGGAGCTTCAAAGTCCAAGGTAACACCCGTGTGTTGGATTTGAATTCCAAAAGTTCTCCAGTCCATCTGAGGTGTTCAATTGGTAGCGAAGGCTTTGCGCACGTTCAAGAGATGGGTGCTGCCGAAAGCATCGTCTTTTACTTTAGGGTTTGGTCTTATAGTAAGCACATTATCCATTGATTGTCACGCGTGTGCAGTGAGCATACTGCCTATGTGAATGCTATATATAGGGAGCGTTTAATTTGTTTTTAAGCTCATGCTTGGCTGAATCTGATATATTTAGTAGGCATGCTTTTGGACTTTGGAGGGTGATATGTTTTTGTTTAATGGATAATTTACAGGAGCGGTTTCCCAAGACCTTGCCGTGCTCGCTAGAAGGAAGCTAAAAGATGGTCTCCGATTGTTGTGTTACGCACAATAGAGTAAACATCACTCGATGTTAAAAATCATAAAGCCAAGTGAATGGTTTAGAAGAGTCGAAGCAATTAAGCGCATGATGTTATAAATAGATTAATTATTAAAATCCAAATGTAAAAATGTTTGCATCGAAACAAGAGTCAAGCGGACAACAAGTTGCACCGCTAGTCCTTTTTGAATTACAAAGTCAATACTTCTAAACACTACATCCATAAACGTAGGACCTATCACATTACTGCTCATTACTTTTTGGATCCTCTTCAATAATTTAACAGCTTCTGGTATTAAGAAACCAAAAGTATCAAAACCAAAATGGATGAAGACATGTTGATTCTCCGTGCATACTTTCTCGTGCTTCACCACTTTTGCTGAAGCAACTTTAAGAGCAGCATGCCCTATTATGAAGGTCCCACTCTTCAATCCCACCGGCGGAGAAACTCTTGTCAGATCTACACAAGCAGGTTTCCCTCTAACCCATCTAAAAATCAAAATATCAGCAGGTCTAAGTGAGGATTTTCCCTCCCGCGGATCAGTTAAAAAGTTCACAGGTGCCTCTTTCTTAGCAGCAATACCTGCATGTCTGAGTACATCAAATAAAATGTCTCTAATAAGATATTGTCTGTACTTAAAACCCGAAGCTCCCTGCAATGAATTGCATGATCTCCAAAATTGTCTAAGCATACCTTGCAGCAGAGTGAACATATCTCATCAGCTAGAAATATCAGATTCATCAGACAATATCTGAGTATACTGTGGTAATCCACCGGTGACATGTGCATCTCAAGTCCATCAATAGGAAAAGCAAGGAGAAAATCTTGGGCATGATCAGCTTGAAGACACCGAAAAACCACCTTTTGTCTAACATGCATGTTAAATACCACCTACATATCCTCAATTATTTTACTAAAAAGAACACTCGCCAGAACATTTTGAGTCTTCGAGGGGATGGTGTCCTTTCTAGAGAAACAACTGAGGTTGAATGAGGGAATCGTGCCTTGAATTCTTTGAAGAGCACAATCAGTGTTGGAGTCCATATTGTAAATCACACTATCGCGTAGGACATGATCATGAAGTACCCAAGATTGCACCTTGGAAGCCACAAAGGCATACAAAGAAGCCTCAACTGCTGAAAGTAGCCCCAAACCGCCCAGTCGAATGGGCAATGAAGCCACCCTCCATTTGAGATCTCCAAAAGAAGGTCCTCCACAAACAACAATGTCTTCAATAAAACCTCGCAAACCTCTATCGAATAAAATTCCTGCCTCCTCCATGTACATAGGTTGGCAAGTCCTCAAGCCAAATAAAAGTTTTGCTATGCCCATACATGAATGAAGTAAAAGAAGCCCACTCTGGGGATCATCCAAATGAGGAAGAAGATGCATCAACTTCATCACTTTAGCAGCCATATCCAAAGCCTGACCTTCAATAAAAAATTTATCCCTACTAACCGCCCCTCCAAGCAACTTCACGCCCAATAAAGATCTTCCAATACTGGATGGGAACAATCCTTTGCGAAGCTTCTCTCCCTTACAAGTAGGCCAAAAGAGTTCTGTTTTATGAATATTTAAAACAAGCTTAAGTCTGGCCCACGTTGCAGGATGATACTCAGACCCTTGCCCACCTCAACTATATCTCCAAGAACTGTACCATCATCAAGATACCAGGCTTGAAGTAATTTGCAATTATCCATGATATTATGGATAAGTGGGTGTAGAACGAGAGAAAAGAGGAGCATCCCTAGAGGATTACCTTGTTGTACTCCATCGGAAGACTGGATATGCCTATCTCCAAGGTACAACCTTGTTGCTTGTCCATATAAGAACTCCACCCACAAAGAGATAGAAGGGCATCTTTCTCTCACCTGACGTAATAAGGCAGTCCTATCAACCATATTGAAGGCATTAGAAAAATCCACTATAAGCATGGAAAGAGAGCCATCATTATGATGAGTGTTCAACACTCTGTTGACACTGTGTAGAATAGCATCAGCTCCACTATAAGCACCCACACCAAACTGAAAGTCATTGAAATATTTGGTCATATCATTACTAACTCCTGCCATAGCAACTTTAGACACTAGCCCCCTCCAAATAGTACCAACTGCAATAGGACGAATGCTATTGTCTGGCTTAAGAAAAGGTGTAAGCAGTATAGACGCTACAAATTCTGGCAAGGATAAGGGACATCTCCCTCCCAACCATAAATTAACCACACGGGTGATGGCATGTAGAAGGTCCATGGCCACAACAGATCCCTCTCCACACATAGCATTGAGTAGGTGTTGGGCCCTCAACCCATCTCTACCACAAGAAGTCCCTTTAGGAAAGGACTTGATACACCCAAGAATGGTGTTAACTTCCGCAACAAGAGGGGCTTCAGAATTGGGAAAATCCAACAAGGACGGAGATGGAATGCAATGGTGTTTTTCCTCCAAATCCCTAATGGTATCTCCATTGAAAGGTGCTACACCTGATGAAGCCAAAACTTTTACCGTCGCTATAAAATGTCCATCAGCAACTTTACGAAGACATTGCCAAATGTTGGGATTTAATTTCTTCTCTCCCTCCTTAGAGTAGCCACTCTCATAAAATGTCCATCAGCAACCTTACGAAGACATTGCCAAATGTTGGGATTTAATTTCTTCTCTCCCTCCTTAGAGTAGCCACTCTCATGGTTCATGCCCACAAGCAGAGGGGCGTTCAACACCGGATCTACACGCTTAGCAATACCGCCAGCTTATAAATAACAATTTAAAATGATGGGGTTTGATGCACATTAGATTATAGTGGGAGGTGAGACGATTATCAGAAGAGTGGATTTCTCATAAGCTTATTAGATAAGAGAGATAAAGTGAAGATATATAATTATCCAACTACCATTATTTCTGGGTCAAGATAAAGAGTTCTAGCGGGCAAGAAGTGACTTTTTGGTAGAAGTGATCCCATTCCATAAGAAGTTAGCTTAAATTCAGCCCTTCTTTTAAATTATACAATCATATAAAATGCTTAAGCTTAAGTTGTCAAGTAATAATTGATAAATTTCCATTCATCACTCTTTATTCTTTTATTTATTTTTAAAATCCTATCCAAATATATGTAAATATCACTAACTTGCATGATTTAGCATTCAAAAGGTGTTTATAAATAATGTATAAATACTTGTATTTAAATCCAATATAAAAGAATAAAGAGAAGAAAAAAAAAGAAAGGAAGTATTGTAAATACTGACTGACCCTAAACCTTGAGAATAAGTCAGTATTGACTTGGTCGACAAGGAAGAACGTACGGGGAGATAGGAAAATCAATTGTACATAAATACCCTTGAAAACACTAATATAATTCTTCAATAAATAGCCTTTTGGACCCTATTTTATTTTGCATTTTATACATTTCACATCAAAATGTTTTCAACACAAAAGATGTACACTATAATGTATAGAAAAATATCTGAAGAACTTCACAGATATATATCTGAAGTCAAAATCAATTAAACTCGTATTTATTATTTATAATATAAATTATTTTCTAATGAAGATGGTTTCCATTAAAAATGGAGTCAAGATGCAAAATATGGCATTTGGTCCTTATTGTACCATATACATATAGATAATATTTAATATAAAGCATCTTTGTATTTTTTTAAACTTGTAAACAATATTTGAAACACGTGTGAATAATAAACTTAGAATAAATGCATGAGAAATACATTAAATAAAATAATATACTTCAATATATAGGTAAAATCTGCCTATGTGAGACACACTGATATTTTTTAAGTAGGTAAAATAAAGTTAGAAAAATATAATAAAAATATATAAATGTGAAAATAAATAAGTTATAAACTAAAATATGTATAAATAATAATAAATTATAAAATCACAAAATAAAATTAAAACGCCTCATATATATAAATATACATATAAATAAGTATATAAAAATAAAAATCTAATAAATAACATTGTAAAAATAAAAATCACAATAAATTAGTACATGAAGTAAGGAACAACTTTCATGTTTTAAGAAAAAAATCAAAAAATTATTTTCTATTTTATTCCTTTATTCCTTTTATTTCTTTTTTGTCCTTTAGCGGCTGACGTGGCCCAATGGGGGCGCGATCTCAGTTGACCCGCTGGTCAATTGGGCTGCCTCCCGCATAGGCCAATCAGCCTCGTTGACCTACCATCTTCCTCGAATTTCTCCGCCCAAATCTTGCATTTTTTGGGGATGATTCATCCATGAATTCTGCTCCTCATTCATTGTTCTCTCCTCATTCATTGTTCTTTCACGTCCAGATGAATCCTCGATCGATGGAGCATCGATCCGCGCACAAACCCTAGCCTAACTCTCGCATGTACATAAGAACTACTCCTCCCATTTTTGATCTTTGGTCCCGTTTGAATCCACTAACCCCTTGGATTTCCTCGCCAGACTTGCTCCTTTGTGATATAAAGTGGGCCTACTTGAAGCCACAACAGGGAGAAGGAGGAGAGCAGCGTTCCAACCATCATCGGAGCTCCACCTCCATGTGGTCCTGCTCCTCTCTCTAGGGTAGCGTCGAGCCATTTTACTGCATTTATAGGTAGTTTTCGTTGTCACGTTTCATTTACACATGTTCATTTCATGTCTTTTTAGTCATTTCTAGTGTAGATTCGTTGGGGGTAAAGTATGTCAGAGCTAGTGCTCTGACCATCATTTCGCCCCGTTCCCGCTTCGTTTCGACTCACCAACCACCTCATACTCTTCCACCTTTCTCTTCTAAAGCTCTAGCTTCCTTCCATACACCCTGACCTTGCACAGATCTGGAGAACAAGTTCTCCTCCTATGCCCTCCAGCAGAGAACTCCGCCTCGATGCACCTAAGCCATTTCCACCCAATAACCGCACCAAGACCTATCATTTTTTATCGCCTAAGCTAACTCTGCAGGCCCTGGGAGTCCTAAGACTCATTCGAGATGATTTTGAAGCATTATAAGGCAATCCAGGTAACCGAAGTACCTCCTCGAGATGCTAGGACTCCATCAATGGGTCTTGTATATTTCTGAAGAGACCTTCCAGCGTGGAGGAGCTCTCGCTCTATTTTGGGCCACCTGCGAGCCTTCAGGTGGTTGGAGTCATGCTATTCGAGCGATCAAAGCAGCCCAGCTTTGGTGTTCTTCCCAGTTCGTCCAACCACCTCCTATGACGTCCGATCATGCCTCACTTCCAAGTGGAGCGGAAGCTGTCAGATCTAACCACGCTACGACGTCCGATCGCGCGATTGAGATCTGATCTCAACCATCCCTCGCGAAGCATCATAGTGCATCCAGGGACCACCACATGGTCAAGTGATGCCATCTCTGCCATTGGATCGCGCACGTGGGGTAATTTTGCTCATTATACTGCCGTATTTTTGTATTTACTTTTTAGCATATAAACATTCCTCTGTAGTTAAATATTGTTGTAACATTTACAATTTGAACCTTGTCTTTATTTTGTTTGCACTTAGGTCCTCAGCTAGGTCACCTCACGTGCCCCCCCATGTGAGGTACCTGGCCATTTTCCATTGAACCACCTCTAGGTTTCCATATTTATTTTTAGTCCAATATTTTCAATATTCAGTGTTATATTATGTGGAAAATTGCAAATTAGACCTAAAACTTTCCGTTAGTTGTAAAAATACCCCCTTCCAGTGCATATTAAAATTGATATATGTGGGAATTTTGCATGATTATCCCCTGGATCTTGTTAGGGTGTTCTGTAAAACATAGAAACTTTTAATAAATTGCAAAAGGTCCATGTTAGTATTGAATTTTCTTTTTGTTGATTTCACTTTATTAAATGTCTATGATGCTTAGAAAAATCTAGGAAAATAAGGTTAGTTGCCTTAAATATTCTTCTAATACAAATATTTTTATTAGGACATGTCCTATAAAATAAAGCATTATTCCTTGTCTAGATATAAAAGTACAAAAAAATACAAAAGCACTTCTAAAAAGGCTAAAAAATCATATATTAGTTATTACTATATATCTTAACTTCAGACCAAAAATCACAAAAATATAAAAGAAAAACCTTAAAATTAAAAAACCCTCCTAACCCTATAAAAATTTGTAAAAACTCTATAAAATTCAATTAACAAGTTTTCTTCTGTGTATTTTTTTATATTAGATAGTATGTATTAAAAATAGTTTTGAATAATTTTGGATTTATTATCTATTTTTAAAACTCAAAACAATCTGGCTTATTATTATAAGTCACTATTTTGATATTTTGAATCAATTAAAAATACCAAAGCAATCAGCAATAATTACAAGAAAAATCACAAAAATAATGAAAAAATAGAAAAATAAAATAATTCTATTTTGTAATTTTTGAGTATATATAGCTATATTTATAAATAGAAAACCCTAAATAGGCTATATATACATATTACTACTTATATATTTATTAATATTAGTATTATTCTTATAAATACCCGTAAATATATTTTAAAACTTTAAAAAATAAAAAACACTGTTCTTATTTATATTTCCTGCATTTTTATACATTTCTTATACATATATCCTATATAATATTTGGGTAAAATGGGGATGCCCCCATGGGGGGGCTAACTTGGCTCCCCCTGCCCCATTTCTCTCATTTTTTTATTTTTTTGAAAATTTCTTCCTTGCATTTTCATAAATATATCCCTTTATTATGTCATTAAAATTTCGTGCGAAATAGAGACTCCTACGGTCTCCATCCAGACGGGGTCGATTTTAGCAATTCTATTACCATTAAAAAATGATTGTCTAGATGGAGGTCATATGAGTCTCTGTTTCGTACGAAATTTTAATGATATAATATAGGGATACCGTGATGAAATTCCAATGAAGAAATTTTAAAAAAAATAAAAAAAATGAGAAAAATAGGGCGAGGGTAGCCAAGTTAGCTTCCCTTTGGGGGCAACCCCATTTAACCCATAATATTTATATTATACATATGATATATATATATATATATATTAAATCCTAAATAAAAAAAGAAGATGGAAATTAGAAAAAAAATATACAAAGAAAACACAAATTATAGAATTAAAAACAAAAATTATAAAACAGTAAAGTATATAAAAATTAAATATAATTAAAAACTCATGAAAAATAGAAAAACCTTATAAAAAAGCAAAAAAACATTTGTTGATAGTTTGCTTGATTGTCATTTTTTGTGTCTATCCTCGTTGCTTTCTATGGTTCACCCCTACACTTTCTCGTTGTACACACTTCTTTGTAGTGTATAATAAATTTCATCTCGCTTAGATTTCATTGCTTACTTATCCTGCGGATTGACTATTTTCTTGTTACGCTTTGTTTGGGTGTTGAGTGTTGTGAGAACAATTGATATAGCGATTTCCGGATCCAACTTAAATGAAACCCAAGCCAGGGAGCAACACTTAGGATATTTTGTGTGCATTATTCTTCCTATCATTTTCTTCTTCATTTTTCTAGATAATTGTTTATTTATGCTAATACATCTCTTTGTTGACTTTTGTTGCAAGGAATCACATAGCTAGGGCAACCTTCCTAGGAGGGCTGGTTCACCCACGCCGCATCGATATCGGCTCTTTTTGCACGAACCGACTGGAGAGGAAGCTTAGCCAACTTTGGAGTTGATTTTAGCAAGGCATTAGATTAGATTTTCTTTTCTTTTTGTGAGAGAGAGACTCCATTTATTATTGTAATAATACATGTGGACACTTGGACTCTCAAACCTATTTTACCAAGTTGTTCACTTGGGGGCTCATTAGTTTTTATCGTACTTTCATCATCTTATACACTTTTGTCCTCCATGTTTTCTCCTTATTTTCTTTTGTTTCTCACTAGTTGTGTTTTCTGCCTTTATTTTTGTTTGTTTTATGTGAATGAGCCCATAAATTTTAAGGATTGCTTGGTCGAGTAAACTAGATCCAAATCCCTAATATTTGCATGTTCTATAGTCTCTGATATGTTTGGATCTAGCTCAAACTCAAATTTGCTTCACAATAATAACGATTTCTGAAAAATACTCAAAAAAGGAGAAAATCCAAAAAACTAAAACTAGGGGATTGTTCAGTAAACTTTGACCATAATTAAAAGGGTAAATTACAATTTGGGTCCCCATCTATGGGTTCGATCCCAAAATGGGTCCCGATCTTTAAATTGTAACGATTCGGGTCCCAGGGCCATTAATGTAAAGAACTTTTTGAGGTTAATGACGAGTATGCCCTTGTTTAAAAGTTGGAACCCAACCCCCATTCCCTTCCCAACAAGGGCATATGCGTTCATTAATCTCAAAATTTCCATTTCATAAATGGTTCTGGGACCCGAATCGTTACAATTTAAAGATCAGGATCCATTCTGGGATCGGACCCATAGATGAGGACCCAAATTGTAATTTATCCTAATTAAAATTTGTAACTGACATCATTGTTTAAGGTTTACAAGGCCCACTTTCTATTCATGTACATCCCAGACAGAGTAGGCACATCCCTTAAGGAATAGAGCCAAAGATCCGATCTATGGCTGCCTCGATTATCACCTGAGGTCGACGAAGTACCGACGCTTCTATCGTACGTGAATGAGTAGGGCCTTGTCAGCGACGGTATTCTCGCCTTGTATAGAGCACCTGACCTGGTCCGAACTGCTGAGCATAGGCCATGCTTCCACGAGGGTGTCTATCTCATCATTTCGTGTCCAAGTAGGTCATTGTCCGCATACGGGCATGGTCTGAAGTGTTTGATTCACCATTATCAGCTTCCTCTCTTGTTCTTTGGTTGAGTAGACCCCAGAACCGATATCGAGGACCTTAAAAGTGCAGATCACATGATACAAAAGAAGTGGAAAGTACGAGATACTTTTCTGTCAGAACTCACTCTCCTATAGGGCTAGCCATAAAGGATGTATTACAAGATTGCTTGAAATAATAATAGAATTGAAAAGAAAAAATAGCCAATCCTTTACGGCTTCACTTGCGTTGAGTTGGTGAACTCTTTGCTTTGTGTTTGTTTGAATCTAGTAGGATTCAAAGACCAGTCCCGCGCACTTGCACCATATTTCTTCTCTTCTATTTACATTTCTTTTTGAGTCACTCACTTTGAGATTTCTTCATCTCTTCACTCATCCCCTTGTTTTCACATGTGATCATTTCTCCTCATCTATTTCCCTATTATTCTCAAGATGACAACCCCTAGATGATTTAATCGGGGCTCCACCGACACCCACATCGATTCCACAGGTTCGATATCTCCATTAATTCAAGGTGATTCCAAAGTGATTGGTTCGGACTTCGCGAACTATCCTTAGGACTCCCCGCTTCTTGTACCTCCTATAGACTAGGAAAACTCTCTCCCTGAGTTCTGTCTCTTTTGGATGGAGATTTATTTCACTCCTTATACTTCTCCATCACTAATAAAATTCAGAATTGACCCTAATTCTAAATTATTCTCTACATGCAAACTAATCGGGGTATTTTTCCCTATTGCGGATTAGGAACCCAATCTGGAGCTCGATTTACATTCAGATTTTGAGATGTCTCCCACTGGACGCGAAAAGGGATCGCAACATCTGAATACCGATCAGGGTACAGAGCAGGGCACCAATCAGAATGATGTGAACAATAAGCTCTTAGCCTCCATCCAAGCCATACATCAGCAGTTGACTGATCAAGCTCTTAACCATGTCTCCTTTCAGGAGAAGTTAAATGATACGAGGAGAAGGTCAGAGGAAAGAGAGACACGAGGAGGGGTGAGGATAACTTACATGACGATGATGATGATAATGATTTTGTAGATGGACCTCGTGAAGGCAAGGAAGAAGGAAGGAGAGGTTGTCCCAAGCCCACACTCAGGCAGACTTACAACCCTGGGGCCTGCTGGATTACTGAGTGGATCCAGATTCTTTCGATCCACATGCACTTCGAGCTAAAACTGCAGCTCCTTTATCTCCTCCCCACCTTCCAGGAGAATTCCAATGAATAACCTTACATCCATCTATAGGAATTCGGACGCATCTACAAGACCACGCACTACCCCAACATCCCATTAGGCATAGTCAAATTGATCACTTTCCTTATCAGCCTTCAGGGTAAGGCATTGTACTGGATAAACCATTTGGGAAAAGTGGTGATAATGTGGGAAGAATTGAAGTCTTCTTTCCTGTACAAGTATTACCAACTTGGTCATCTTAAGATGATGAGATCCAAGATTGTCAGCATCTCCCAAGGACCCGAAGAGTCTATTCATGAGACTTGGGAGCGATTCAGGAACTTAATCGAGAAGTGCCCTGATGTGAGCCGCCCGATAGACTAAGGTAAATCAGGTGTCAATGGTCGTTGCGACCTCAACCTCTCGGGACTCAGAGCTCAATCAAGAAAACAAAATCGGACCACCAAATAAAGATAGTAAAATAATGAAAACCAAAATCGCGGTCCTAGCTATGTGATTAACCTGGTATAGCTCCTAGAGTCGGTCTCGAGGAGCACGAGTTGGCCTCGCAGCCTACGAAGTAGTCGAAAAAGAAAAGAAAATAAAAACAAATATTTTTTTGGTGGTTTTTAATATTTTTATATTTTTTGGATTTTTAATAATAAGGAAAAGAAAAAAAGACAAAAAGAATCACATTCAACAAATTATTTAATTGCTCTAAAAAGCTCCAAAAATTCAAACAAAAATATTTTTATGTTTTATATATTTTTTACTATTTTTGGTGAATTTTTGAGATTTATAATTTTTATGGAATTTTCTAAAAATGAAAGAAGGCAGAAACAAAAGAAAACTGTCCAGTCAGGCTCGGAGGACCAAATTAAAATATAAAATGGTCCTGGAAGAGCCTGGAGGTATTTTTATGAAAAGTAGAAACAAAAAGGAAAATTCAGAAGAAGAGTTTATGAATTTTGAATTTTCTATGATTTTTTAGAATTTTTATGAGTTTTTAAGGGTTTTTTAATTTTTATGGTTTTTATAAATCCAAAAATAGACAAAAATACACAGAAATTTAAACAATGAAAACAAGCAAAACTTAATTTTTTTAGAATTTTTAAAAGAGTTTTTATATTTTTAGGTTTTTATAAACTGGACAGAGGAAAAAACAAAGGTTTTTGAATTTTTAAAAATAATAAAAGCCACAAAATGTACCCAAAAATTAGTGAAAATTTTACACAGTGGCAGGAGCCACGTGTTTAATTTTCACATGATTTGGGTTAAATTTGATATTTTATTTAAATAAAAAACAAGCACACAGTGCACAGGGACATATTCGCAATAAAAAGTATCTCTAAGGGCTGAAAAATAACAAAACCAGGAAGCTAGGGGTCCCTCGTGCAAAAATTCCAAGTCCCCCACGCGCGCTGCACGTGGTCTGGGCACAGAGGGACCTAAATGTAATAAACTTACTTCCAGGGACTTATTAGCAGCAGGTGCTAAAAGTCCAGGGAAGAAGTTGCAAAATACCCAAAGTATTCAGCACATGTCGAATAAAAGTGTTCATAAGGGTATGGATGCAAATACCAGAAAGTATATTTCATTCATTAACACGTAAGAACATCAGCCCAGACAATGCAATTTCACCAAAAATCACGTGACGAAGCACGTGTCTCACATACATAGGGATGAAAATGCAAATACAAGAAATATTAAGGTCCTAAGTGCAATTGTTCAAAAATAAAAACAACTGAAATGAATATTTACATGATTAAAAAGTAAATGCAAAACATGAGGGGCCTAAGTATAAATTACCCCTTATTATCCGAGGACTGGAGGTGTGCCACGTGTGATATCGAATGGCTGAGGGGTGCTGCACCTCTGCGAAGAAGTCGGCTCGGATCTGACGGCTGAGGGCCAACCACATGTGAGATCGGGCGGTGGCTGCTACGCGGCTAACCCTTCGCCTGGATGGACGGTGAGGAGGGAGCCACGTGGATGATCTGACGGTGAGGGATCACGGGCTCCTCTTCGTGTGAACGTGCGGTCCGGATCAACCCCAGGGAGATCTAACGGTCGCGGGGACTCCTCAAATGGATGGATCTGATCTAAACTGGAGCGTCGGGGAAGATCGGACGGCTGCGGGGGATCCTGGAAGAACAAGGCTCCGACGAACTTCGCCGGGGCACCACGGCTGCGCTGGACCTCCGCTGCTGCTGCTGGAATGTGGAATAGACTCGCCTCGATGCTCCGCAACTGATGAGCTCCTCCAATGACGCCAGGAAGCTCCGAGGAGCTCCGACGACGAAGGCGGAGCTGGGCCTCTGTGCTCGAGTGTCCAGACCCTCAGATGGGTCTTCTTAGACCTGCAAAACAGCACGAGAAGACTCCTGGGTCAAGGGCAAACTGCCTCGACCCGGTGAGAGGCGGAATGGATGCGTGGATGAGTCGGGTGAATGACCTCCAGCGAAGCGACAGCGAGGGAGGTCGGGCCTTGGTTCCGGGGCAAACCAAGGGGGATGCAGGGTGAAGAACGTGAAGGGAAGTCTCGCGAAGGTGTTGGTCGAGTCGGTCGATGAAAATGATTGTCGGAGCGGGAGTAATCGATGAACGACGGCGAAGGGTCGATTTGGGGGTAATCCAAAATTCAAGAAATATGGGAAGAATCGAGTCTACCTGATGTGTGGGATCGACTGGGGATGAGCTCACGGAGCTCTAGTCATCGCCTCAAGGGTCGTCGAAGGCCCGAGGCTCGAGCGCTGCTCACGGCGGCGTACGGCGGCAATAAGACGCCGGATCAGTGGCGGAGGGGTCCTCCTCCTCTCTGCAACACACCAATCGCTAGCCATCACTCTAAGGAATCGAGTGGAGGTCCTGGGTGGAAGAAGCAACGCCAAAGATGAGCTGAATTGTGCGACGGAGCTCTGCTATATACCTGTGAAGATCCGTCAAAGAATAGGTCGGGTGAAGCATGGTATGCATGGATCCCTAGGCAATACGTCGGGCGTGTATCTCGGATATGTGTTGATCAATCGGAGCCCGGGGTTTGAGAGAATGGTTGGCGGACCGATCCAGGAAAAGTCGGTGAAATCGGGTTGGTGACCGAGTCCGCGAAGAAGAGGTCCGCGGGGGAGAGTTAGACCGGGGTCAAACAATCCCCCGTGGACCAATCAAGTTATTCCATTTTTAAATATTTAGAAATTCATTTAAAAATAATAAATGACTTATTTTCGAAAAAACTCAAAACGAAAAAAGTTTCTTTATTTTTAAATTATTTTTAGTGATTTTATTTATTTTTTTGAATAAAAATAAGGTATTTACAATATAGTATTATTATATATAGGTATATCCAATATGTATTTTTGGTTTTTGATTTTTAAATATTTATTTTTATACATTTTATTCCAATTTTATATTTTATTTATTTATAGAATAAAATTTAGAATAATATGGTATTTCATTTTATTTTTATTAATTATTTACAAGGGTTAAATAAATACTTTTATTTATATATATACATGGTATATATACAATGTTGGGATTTAATTTCTTTTAAATTTTTGTTTTGTTTTTCCCAATTTTTATTTTAATTTAATATTTAAAAATATATATATATATATACATATTCACAAAAATGCATTTTGTTTTATTTAGAGGAAAATATTTTTATTTATATACAGGTATATATAACACACTGAGCTTCCCTATCTCTCTCTACATGGTTTCTTTTTGCGGTCAGGCCCATGCTGAGCCCTCCCTTGGGATTAGGTCGCTCAATATTTATTCTAAATATCTCCTCTTTTTCTTTTATTTCTTTATTCTTTTATTTATGCACAAAAATATGCTAATAATGTATATTTATACAAATGCATGCTGAATGATAATTATTGCTATTTACAAATATCTACATGTGTTTTGCATTAGGTTTTGTAGCTAAAATAAAAGAATAAAGAGTGATGAATGGGTATGCATCACCCCCTATACTTAACTTTGCTAGTCCCTTAGCAACACATTATTTTGAAAAAGAAGTGACAAAGAAAAAGAAAAAGAAAAAGAGGAGAAAATGCATGGATCAATGCTGATTATTAAACTTGCCTTCATTAAATCGAAATATGGAGCTCGATCAGATCTTTGGATTATTAATGTGTCGGAACCTTATTTAGACTTAGGTTTAAAACTCAACAGCCTCTAAGATCCACTAATCTATAGTCAAGACTCCTCAACAATCCAGATCAGAACAAGTGTACATACACAAACCCTGAAGACTATGAATCTTTCCTGTACAGGTGTAAGTGAGGTATAGCTCTCCACCTCAGAAGTAGCAACTTGACAACCATCCCCAACAAGGTAACTCTATGACCCCAATCTGGCCACTCTTTCCTCGAGGAGCGGGGTATTCCTTTCTAATTTCAAGTTCAACCGGCTCAAGAAGAGGGGGAAGAAGAGATGGACCATGACCAGTATAGCCGTGTATCCTTGGGACTCAACCAGTGTAGCTAAGTCTCCATGTTGCAAGCTACATAAGATGGAACATGAATCTCAAGCTTTGCTTATTTGCACTATATACATACTCCGGTGGGATTATCATTTTCTATCAGACCCACCACTTTTGTGGAATTATTTTCTTTTTGCATTTTTTTTCAAGTGCATCTATACACATATTTACAAGGTGTAGCATATGTACATAAGGAGTTTTTCCTCTTGAGCCAGTAGACTATCCCTCTTTTGAAGCATTATTGCAACCCACAACTCCTGTCGTTAAGACCTCATGGCAACCAGACCAAGTTGAGACGCACTTCCTTCACTAAAAGAAGAAGAGAGGTTCCATCTAGAAGTACTACCCTCATATGCTTCCCCAAATCAAGGAAGACTGCCTCCTCACCACCTCATCCGTAGATAGCTCAGTGTAAAGTGCGGGTCCAAGTCAAGCCATTGTCTATATGAGTCATGTGTGTGTTGTTAAGTGCTCTACTTAGGCTCATTAGTATGACATGTGATCATAGCCTATTGGACTCAAGAATTAAGTCACCATGGACCTGAAAGCCTTAACCCTAAGTCCTATAAGGTTCCTCTTATAATTAGGTGGATTAAGATCTTAGTCAAGCTCCATTTTCCAATTTAACTCCAGGCTAGTTTAAATGTCAACTATAATCCAGGAAAACTATACAAGTATTATCAAGGATGCTATTTACACAATATTTACACATGTGCAAAATTTTTGAAAAATGCTTTGAAACCATGGATGTATGCACGAATGCAAGTTTGCAAATATTTACACAAATTTACACAAGGTTTTTGCAAACTTTTGATTTTCTAAACATTTTGGAAAAGTTTGTACTATATACATAATTTTTATATGAAAATATTTACACACTATTTACACAAAAAGTTTTGAAAACATTTTTACAAAAAATAATTTGTACAATAGCTATGTATGTGCAATAAAAGAATGATTATTTACAGGGAAATTTTTTAATTTTTATGGATTTTTGGTTTTTAGTCATTTTATTTATTTACACACTCACACAAAGTACGAGTTATGGCTAAAGTATATATGAAATATATACACCCCTCCATACTTAGCTCGAACGATGTCCTCATAGTCAAGAGCGATGAAGAAGACATAACTCGTGCTTAATATAGGGAAGTGAAAAGGAAGGCTATATACAAAGACGAATCGAGGAATAGAAAATCAAGAGAGTCTCGGCATTTCCCCCTATAGTTAGGATCAAATAATCCTAAGTATAGCAGGCTATACACGAAGGGAAACCGAGTGAAGAATGTACAGGGTCTACCCCCCCATACTTAGGGTAAAATATCCCTAGTATAGGCAACAAAAAAGAGGGGTAGATAGACACGAAGAAACTGAAGAAATATATACAAGATGGAGGGCATCACTCCCTCTATACTTAAGGTGAAGAACCTTAAGTATAGGCAACAACAGAAGTGATCAAACAGAACGAAGAACAATCCGGTGTTTCCACCCCCCTATACTTAGGATGAGGTATATCCTAAGTATAGAAAAGATAATCCTAAGAGAGACCTAGGGTGAAAACAAAACGAAGAAGAAAAGATCAAACTAAGACAAAACACGTATATACAAAAGGGTACAATGTTGAGGTGCCTCTCACCAAGCGCTATATTTTACGCCCCAGCTGGGCGCAAAGGCTAGGACAAAGCTGTGTCAAGGTTCAGGATGGCATCTGTAAGGCGAATGTTGTACTGTCGTCGCAGTCTCGGTAAGAGAACCACGACGAAATCAACAGTGTAAAGAAGGACTCCAGGTATGCAATCAGGCGGGTGTCTGCTACCGGCCAAGGATATGGAAGTATGTGATCGGGATCCGGTAGCACAAAAGAAATCATCGGCCCGGAATCATACTTGAGTGAAAGTGTAGAGCCGACGAAGTCAAACGTGGAGAAGGATGGATCAGTCATGGAATCCTCCACGTCGATCAGTGTCTCGAAAAAGGTGTGGACAGTCAAGATCAGGAGACTCTCTAAGAAAACGGATATCCGATGCACAAAGTAGGGGACAAGTCAAACAGATCATCGAATATCTCAAGCATCGACTCATCCTGCGAGGGTCGTCAAGGTGAGATGACTCAGAATCAGCAGGATCAGAAGACTCGGTTTCGTGATCTGCCAGATCGGATACACTCTCAGAGGTGAAACCGAGTACTCATAGAGTGTGGCATTCTCCCGCAGATAACTCTCGGGGAGACATGCAAGATCAAAGGTGAGATATAAAGGATCAGCATCTAGAAGGGCATCTGCGCTGCTGTCAAGTATCCACTCGGTGCACCAGGCTGCATCATCATCTGAAGTGTGGTTGCCGACAATCTGGAAGCAGGAGAAGGTACTGGTCAACACCGCGGAGGCTGGCAATGTATCTGCGGCTGATCCTCGCTCTACGGCAATGCTGGCTGCCAAATGGTCCTTAGCAAGTGTGTCTGTCTCGTCAAAGTGGAGGACAAAAGGCTCGAATACGGGACTATCTGTGTATGTATTCTCAAAGTGTTGTCCCATATCGACCTGTGTCTGCTGGGCTGAGTCATGGTATCTGTCGGACTCCGAGAAGTGTATCTACAGAAAAGAAGCTGACTCCTCCGGGACTGGACACTGAAGTGACTGAATCAATGGCTGTAAAAGCGGGGGCTCCTCCGGCTCCTGGGGTATCAGAAGATCTGATATCCAAGACTCGTCAACTGAGAACTCTGGGGCTGACTCGAACTCTGGCTGGAAGACCGATGGGAACTCAAGTAGACTCTGGGTCCGAACCTCTGCTATCGCAGTCATCTCCTCTGTCGTCTGTGGTGCTGCATCATCCAAGTCCTCGGGCTGGTGTGTAGAAGTTGTATCCTCATATAGTGTGACACACCGCACTGGTACTGCAACATCCTCCTGTGTTGTCCGACTACGGCATCTCGTGAAGATGGTCTCTGTGAAAGCAACCTCGAGATGGTATCCAGTAAGTGAATGTCAGAACTGCGGTGTGAACCGCCACATGTGGTAATCACCAGTGCTATCTGCTCTACGGTCATCCCCCGTATGGAGATCTCAATAAGGTCTGTGAGTGAAAGTCCGTGGTCCGGAAATCTCCTCAAGAGGTCAAGAAACCTCGGCCATGCCTCATGCAATGGCTCCTGGGGGTCAACTGAAAACTCGGTGATCAAAGACCACATCAAATCTGCTCTACGCTGGGGAAAGTATCTCTGTAGAAACTCTCGGCGTAGCTCTCCCCACGTAGCAAATCTCCTCCCCAATCGTCTGTGCCATTTCATGGCTCTGTCCTGAAGTGTGAATGGGAAGGTCCTCCTCATCAGCTCCTCTGCAGTGATATCTGAATATAACTGAGCCCTGCAAAACTCTGCGAACTCGGACAAGTGAAGATAGGGCTCCTCGTGCGCCTCCCTTGAAAATGTCGGCAGTCTCTGAATAAGATCCAAATCCAAGATGAATGGACCTCATGTAGAAGCTGACTGAGCTCCCTGTCCTATCTGCTCATCCATCAATCTGGGATAGGATCTATCTGATGATCTCCTCTGCTCTCTCTGATCACGAACGGAGTGCACTCTCAACTCAGCAATGGCATCGTCGGGTCTCGCATCTGCTCGATATGATATCCGTGGGCGTCTAGCGCAACATGCCCAGAGTAAAGAAAGGAATGGGAGGGAGGGAGCGGGAGGTTGGTCAGGGATCCGACCTCCCTTGAAGGTGGACTGAACTGATGGTCAGCTGGTGAAGAAGACGCCGCAAGAGTCGGCCAGGAGTGAGGTGGATCCATCATCCAGGGATAAGGGAGAAGAAGAAGAAAAGACTGAAGGGAGGGTGGGTGGGAGACAGATGGATGGATAGAGAAGATAGAAGGAAAGATAGAAGGGATCTGGGATCACACAAGATGAGAAAGCAAAAACCCCCGATTCACCTACGCACATGAGCTGAAGATCGTAAGGGATCGGTCAATTATCTTGTCGATTTTATTTTAGGTGATCATTCAGTCTTTCAGAGCGATTACGTGAGCTGATAGGAATCCAATATTCTCAACCGACTGTCCCGTACCAAAAAGCCGATAGTCAGCTAAGAAATCGGATATGTCCCTAGCCTAGGGTGCGTGTCACTCTCTCGCTTATCCAAACCACACAAAGGAGGGGGTTACTCCTCCCAAGACAGATTTTCAATGAGGTGTCTTTTAGGTCAAGTGTGATTAACAGTCCCGATTTTATTGTTTTTCTTTTTATGTATTTTTCAAGAAACGTCTAACGAATTTTCAGATTTCCTTTTATTCCTAAGTCCAGAAAATCAGGGGAGGAAAGCGGAAAAACCGATGCACGACAAATCAATGATGCATGCACGAGATAGAAGGCGTACCTGACTCCAGCAGTCTACATGCAATTATGATCCGTGCATAAAAGTAAAACTAATCTATATGGAATGCAGTGCGGAAACCGTCCTAAACAGAAGCTCCTATTATCGTGAAGAACCGATTTTATTTGCCCAAGTCCAAACGTAATCTATACGAACAGATATTCTTTTAGGGCTGTGGACCTAAGGCTATCTGGCTCAATGATATAAAAACCTAAATCTAGGGGCTCAAGCACAGAAATCCTCGTGAAATCAAAGAAAAAGACAGGTGAGAAAACAAAACAGTGGTGGGGTCCCCCGAGCACACCGGTGCTCGGCGAAACAGACCCCGCAAAGTCCAAGTCTGAAAGTCTGGGTTCCTGTATTATTACAACAATATAATATCTGGAAAAGAAGACTAATCTAAGCTACGCTAATTTCCGCAGCTATTCCGCAGCTCCTGCACTCCTGCTCGCTCCTCGCGTCCTCCCGCGGCTCTGTAGAGAAGAGAGCCGCCTCCGACTCCCTCGGTTGCACCGGCTCTTCGAGAAGAGCCGCCTCAGCCCTCGGGCCCTCGCAAGAAACAAGAAGAGTGTCACAGACCAGATTATTATATATAAAAATAAAAGGAAAGCAACTATATGCAGAAACAAAATAAACACACAAAATGAAAACAAAAACAAAAATAAAATAAAAGAAAACAGAAAGCCACGAAAAGACGCGGGTGAACAAAAAGCCACGGAAATCACAAGAAAATAAAACGAAAACAGAAACGACTACTAAGTCGTGCACCCCGACAAAGGCGCCATTCTGATGTGAGCCGCCCGATAGACTAAGGTAAATAAGGTGTCAATGGTCGTTGTGACCTCAACCTCTTGGGACTCAGAGCTCAATCAAGAAAATAAAATCGGACCACCAAATAAAGATAGAAAAACAATGAAAACCAAAATCGCGGTCCTAGCTATGTGATTAACCTGGTATAGCTCCCAGGGTCGGTCTCGAGGAGCACGAGTTGGCCTCGCAGCCTACGAAGTAGTCGAAAAAGAAAAGAAAATAAAAACAAATATTTTTTTGGTGGTTTTTAATATTTTTATATTTTTTTGAATTTTTAATAATAAGGAAAAGAATAAAAAGACCAAAACAATCACATTCAACAAATTATTTAATTGCTCTAAAAAGCTCCAAAAATTCAAACAAAAATATTTTAATGTTTTATATTTTTTACTCTTTTGGTGAATTTTTGAGTTTTTTATAATTTTTATGGAATTTTCTAAAAATGAAAGAAGGCAGAAACAAAAGAAAACTGTCCAGTCAGGTTTGGAGGACCAAATTAAAATATAAAATGGTCCATGAAGAGCCTGGAGGTATTTTATGAATAGTAGAAACAAAAAGGAAAATTCAGAAGAAGAGTTTATGAATTTTTTAATTTTCTATGATTTTTTAGAATTTTTATGAGTTTTTAAGGGGTTTTTTTAATTTTTATGGTTTTTATAAATCCAAAAATAGCCAAAAATACAAAGAAATTCAAACATACAAAAATAAGCAAAACTTAAATTTTTTTAGAATTTTTAAAAGAGTTTTTATATTTTTTAGTGTTTTTATAAACTGGACAGAGGCAAAAACAAAGGTTTTTGAATTTTTAAAAATAATAAAAAGCCACAAAAATGTACCCAAAAATTTGTGAAAATTTTACACAGTGGCAGGAGCCACGTATCCAATTTTCACACGATTTTGGTTAAATTTGATATTTTATTTAAATAAAAAACAAGCACACAGTGCACAGGGACCTATTCGCAATAAAAAGTATCTCTAAGGGCTGAAAAATAACAAAACCAGGAAGCTAGGGGTCCCTCGTGCAAAATTCCAATTCCCCACGCGCGCTGCACGTGGTCTCGGCACAGAGGGACCTAAATGTAATAAACTTACTTCCAGGGACTTATTAGCAACAGGTGCTAAAAGTCCAGGGAAGAAGTTGCAAAATACCCAAAGTATTCAGCACATGTCGAATAAAAGTGTTCACAAGGGTATGTATGCAAATACCAGAAAGTATATTTCATTCATTAACACGTAAGAACATCAGCCCAGACAATGCAATTTCACCAAAAATCACGTGACAAAGCACGTGTCTCACATACACAGGGATGAAAATGCAAATACATGAAATATTAAGGTCCTAAGTGCAATTGTTCAAAAATAAAAACAACTGAAATAAATATTTACAGGATTAAAAAAGTAAATGCAAAACATGAGGGGGCCTAAGTATAAATTACCCCTTATTATCCGAGGGCTGGAGGCGTGCCACGTGTGATATCGAACGGCTGAGGGGCGCTGCGCCTCTGCGAAGAAGTCGGCTCGGATCTTACGGCTAAGGTCCAGCCACGTGTGAGATCGGATGGTGGCTGCTACGCGGCTAACCCTTCGCGTGGATGGACAGCGAGGAGGGAGCCACATGGATGATCTGACGATGAGGGATCACATGCTCCTCTTCGTGTGAACGTACGGTCCGGATCAACCCCAGGGAGATCTAACGGTCGCGGGACTCCTCAAATGGATGGATCTGATCTAAACTGGAGCGTTGGGGAAGATCGGGCGGCTGCAGGGGATCCTGGAAGAACAAGGCTCCGGCGAACTTCGCCAAGGCACCACGGGTGCGCTGGACCTCCGTTGCTGCTGCTGGAATGTGGAATAGACTCGCCTCGATGCTCCGCAGCTGATGAGCTCCTCTGATGATGCCAGGAAGCTCCGAGGACTCCGGCGACGAAGGCGGAGCTGGGCCTCTATGCTCGAATGTCCTGACCCTCAGATGGGTCTTCTTAGCCCTGCAAAACAACACGAGAAGACTCCTGGGTCGAGGGCAAACTGCCTCGACCCGGTGAGAGGCGGAATGGATGCGTGGATGAGTCGGGTGGATGACCTCCGACGAAGCGACGGCGAGGGAGGTCGGGCCTTGGTTCCGGGGCGAACCAAGGGGGACGCGTTGGTGAAGAACGTGAAGGGAAGTCTCGCGAAGGTGTTGGTCGAGTCGGTCGATGAAATGGATGGTCGGAGCGGGAGTAATCGATGAACGACGACGAAGGGTCGATTTGGGGGTAATCCAAAATTCAAGAAATATGGGAAGAATCGAGTCTACCTGATGCGTGGGATCGACTGGGGATGAGCTCACAGAGCTCTGGTCGTCGCCTCGAGGATCGTCGAAGGCCCGAGGCTCGGGCGCTGCTCACGGCGGTGCACGGCGGCAAGAAGATGCCGGATCAATGGCGGAGGGGTCCTCCTCCTCTCTGCAACACACCGATCGCTAACTGTCACTCTAAGGAATCGGGTGGAGGTCCTGGGTGGAAGAAGCAACGCCAAAGATGAGCTAAATTGTGTGGCGGAGCTCTGCTATATACATGTGAAGATCCGTCAAAGAATAGGTCGGGTGAAGCAAGGTGATGCACGGATCCCTAGGCAACACATCGGGCGTGTATCTCGGATATGTGTTGATTAATCGGAGCCTGGGGTTTGAGAGAATGGTTGGCGGACCGATCCAGGAAAAGTCGGTGAAATCTGGTTGGTGACCGAGTCCGCGAAGAAGAGGTCTGCGGGGGAGAGTTGACCGGGGTCAACAATCCCCGTGGACCAATCAAGTTATTCCATTTTTAAATTATTTAGAAATTCATTTAATAATAATAAATGACTTATTTTCGAAAAACTCAAAACATGAAAAATGTTTCTTTATTTTTAAATTATTTTTAGTGATTTTTATTTATTTTTTTGAAATTAAAATAAAGTATTTACAATATAGTATTATTATATATAGGTATATCCAATATGTATTTTTGGTTTTTAATTTTTAAATATTTATTTTTATCTATTTTATTCCAATTTTTATATTTTATTTATTTATAGAATAAAATTTGGAATAATATGGTATTTTTATTTTATTTTTATTAATTATTTACAAGGGTTAAATAAATACTTTTATTTATATACAAACATGGTATATATACAATGTTGGGATTTTAATTTCTTTTTAATTTTTGTTTTGTTTTTCCCAATTTTATTTTAATTTAATATTTACAAATATATATATATACACATATTCACAAAAATGCATTTTTGTTTTATTTAGAGGAAAATATTTTTATTTATATACATGTATATATACACACATGAGCTTCCCTATATCTCTCTACTTAGGTTCTTTTTGCGGTCAGGCCCATGCTGAGCCCTCCCTTGGGATTAGGTCGCTCAATATTTATTCTAAATATTTCCCTCTTTTTGTTTTATTTCTTTATTATTTTATTTATGCACAAAAACATGCTAATAATGCATATTTACACAATGCATGCTGAATGATAATTATTGCTATTTGCAAATATCTACATGTGTTTTGCATAGGTTTTGTAGCTAAAATAAAAGAATAAAGAGTGATGAATGGGTATTCATCATGCCCCCATCATGATATCTCACAGACCAGTTTGGCCCAACATTTCTTTGGGGGACTCACTGAAAATAATAGTGCTTGGTTGATGTTGCCTGCAGAGGTTCACATTCCAACAAAGATGAGGACGTTGTGTGGCATATCTTTGAGGAGATGGTCGAGGCACTCTCCTGATTTTGTGATTTTCAAGTGCAACCCCAGATCCTCCGCAAATCTATCAATATGGCGGACAATCATGATGTGGACAGGTGCAAGAACTCAGATCTCATCATCAGTGACAATCGCTTGTCCAAGGTATACATTATTGTGAAGTGATCACATGATCTATAGAAGCTAGTTGTGATCGAACATAGGACAAAATGCCTGGACAAACTGGACATGATCATTAAGTAGTTAGAGATTTTGGTGAGTACCATTAGTGCTTGCAACTCCGTGGCTGCTACTCCCGATACTTCTGTTGAGAATAAGGAACCTACAATGCAACACCAGCCTTAGTCGAGTCCCAGTCAGCCTCAGGTCCAACACATATACTATGTGTAGGAACCTAAACAGTAGCCACAACAAACACAGATGGTGTTCTACCATCATGATGCCCAATATTCTTTTTCTGAGTCACTCTTTCCACCTCCGCCATAGATTCAAGAGGATAACGATGTCTGGGACAATGAGCAGCAAGCGACCTATCCTCAGGGACAATATCAAGGTCAAAGTACAACCATCTGATCGTTCAACCCACAACATAGTGGAAGAAGCTACTAGCACCAGCAGTCCCACCAGTCTCAAAACCATGGCAATAGGTGGAGACCCCATCAGCAATACCAGCAGCCGACATATTACCAACAGTATCATCAATAACAGTCGACTACTCAATATCAGAACCAATACCCCCTCCTCATTGCCAATATCAACAGTACCCTCCTCACGGTTCTTGGTACTACCAGCAACCATCGCAATACCACCAGCCTCAGCTTCCTCCGATCACAGAATCTCTCGAGGCCTCGTCGGTGAATCCTACTTTGGACTGCTTGGCACATCTAATCAAGAACATGAATGAGATGGGACAGAAGATTGACGACGACCTCACTGTCGCCAAGACTATCTTCCCAACGCAGGTTGAGGCAAATCCACACAACTTGAAGAGAAAGGAGCAGGTAGATTGTAGTGCAAAACCAGCTCTAAAATCAAGTATAAATTCATTTATATTATCTGATGTTCATCTCAAGAGCGGTAGAACACTATAACCATCTGTTTCAGCCAAGGGGAAGAGTCAAGCTTCACATGGTGAATCTTTATCACCAGCAGTTGAGCCTCTGCTAGATTTTGAGTTTGAGGAAACAAAAGATCATGCAGCACCATGATTCGTCAAAATAGAAAAAAAAGAAGAAAAATAAAAAGAATCAAGCAATAATAACTGAAGTCGTGTCGATACAGTCAAGGATAAGCCATCAGTTGATCCCTTGCAAGCTGACATGGCTGAATTTCTTACACTTAGTTTGCCTTCTGTTTTGGGTAATTGTACCCAACCAAATTATCCATATGTAAATAAAAACAATTTTTTGCATGAAAATGAGGTTTTTGACGATGGTGTGTCTGTACCATTTCCTGATGCGTTAAAATAAAAAATTGAAAAAAAAATTGAAAATGATATGTCTGATCCAAACATAGTTGAGCTATTACAGAATATCATGTTGAAGATGCTACTCTTGAAAGACATGGAGTGCATGCCTATGATGAAGAAAGGATTGAAAGAAGTATGTACTACGAAGCGCCGACCTCGCAAATTCAGATACGGAAAATCAAAGAAGCACATTCTCACCATGACGACAATCCATGTAATCAGCAACCTTCCAAGAAAGAAGAAGGACATGGGAGCTCCTCTCATCAGATGCAAGATGTTTAATCAAGAGTTCAAAAGAACGTTCCACGACAATGGACCATCGATAAATCTGATGTCCTCATCACTGCTGAAAGAATTTGTGTTAGGACTGCTTAAAGCAACCATGATGATTATGTAGTTTGCAGACACTTTTGTGAAGAAGATAAGGGAGGAGGATGCCATCATTACAATCCAAGGGATGCTGTTCCCTGTAGATTTCATTGTGCTTGATATGGGCACCTCAACACTCCTGTTACACACTGTGATCATATTGGAACGACCATTCCTTCGATCACACTGAAGTAGTAGTTCAATACGACACCATGAAGACCACATTTCGCTCAAGCAGCGACAAGGTCGTCATCAAAAGTGCCGAAACTTGCAGAATCAGTATCGGATGAGAGTGAGCAGATGTCGAATGACTGTGATTTTCTTGTAGAAATAAGAGACACAGAGCTATTTTTGAATGATATTGAAACACATGAGTTCCTCTTCAAGGAAGAAGTCATGTAAAGCACAATCGAGTTTCCGTATGTCCTTAAAGATGAGGTCCATAATGATATGCCAGCTAAATTCATTGAGAATGATCCATCCCTGTCAGAGCAATATGAATTCTTTGAAGATCGTTTAGAAGTCTTCTGCTATGAGGATGAATAGCTGTCGGTGTATAGCCCACAGTTGATTGAGCCAACACTGGTCACATTTGTTGAAATCACCATTGACACAACTCAGACCCTCCCAGAGTTGAAACCATTGCCATCATCGATGAAGTATGCCTTCCTTGTAGGTGAGGAGAAAATGTTCTCGGATATCATCAACTCTCAGTTAACCACGGATCAAGAATCTCGATTGCTTGTGGTTATAGAAAGAAATCGCAAGGCGATTTGCTGGAAAATTTTAGATCTCTCTGAGATCAAACCCTTCATTATGCTCGCATCATATCTATTTGGAAGAAGACTGCAAAACTCCTGTGAATTCTAGTGTAGACTGAATCTGAATATCTGGGAGGTTGTTGTGATGAAGGAAATCATGAAATAGTGTGATTCATAACTTATTTATCCCATCTTTGATTATAAATGGGCAAGTCCATTGCATGTGGTTCCTAAGAAATCAAGAATCTATATTATAAAGAATGACAAGAGAGAGGAGATTCCGACCATACCACCTACTTCTTTACGCGTCTGCCTAGACTATAGACACATGAATCTAGCGACCAAGAAAGGTCATTTCCCTTTATCTTTCATTGATATGATAGTTGAAACACTTGTGAAAAGGAATATTTCTATTTCTTGGATGGATACTTTGGGTACAATCAAGTTGTTATTGCCTCTAAAGACCAAGATAAGATCACCTTCACATGTCCATTTGGACTTATGCATTCAGATGCATGCCGCTCGATTTGTGTAACACCCCTGTTATATTTCAGAGGTGTATGTTGACCGTATTCACAAACATTGTGGGAAGTCTTCTTGAGGTATTCATGGTTGACATCTCGGTCTATGAGATAACTTTGACCAATGTTTGGCTTATTTCGACCGAGTACTTCAATGATGTTTTGAAGTTAACCCGGTGCTCTCATGGACGAAAAGTCACTTCATGGTGACAAAAAGAATTGTGATGGGCTTGTCGTTTCCAAGCGTGGCATGGAGGTCAACCTAGCCAAGATGGAGGTAATTTCAAAACTAGATCCACCCTCCAATCTCAAACAACTTCGATCATTTTTGGGGTATGTTGGTTTTCAACGAAGATTCATCGAAGATTTCAGCAAAATTATCCGACCGTTGACAGAATTGCTAGGAAAAGACACTGATTTTGTTGTAGATGATAGAGTGCTCTCTGCCTTTAATCAGCTGAAAGATATCATCACCCATACTCATGTCTTACAATCGCTTGATTGGTCTCTTCCCTTTGAGATCATGACAGATGTGTCAGATTATGTTATTGGGATTGTGTTGGAATAACTACATGATGGATGGCCATTTGTTATTCACTTCGCTAGCTGAACTTGGGACGAAGCCCATAGTAATTACACAATGACAAAAAAGAGCCACTAGTCGTAGTCTTTGAATTGGAAAATTTTAGATCTCATCCACTTGGCTCCAGAGTTATTTTGTACACGGATCACTCTACCATCAGGTACCTACAAAGCAAGAAGGATGCAAATTCACATTTACTGCATTGGATCCTTCTTCTCTAGGAGTTTGACCTTGAGATTCATGATAATCCTGGAGTAAAAAATGTGGTGGCAAACCATCTTTCCATATTAACAGAAATTGAGACTCCTGAGTAGGACAAGATCCCCACTACATAGATCTTCCCAGATGAAGCAATCTTGGTAGTCACCTCGCTCAACTGGTATGCCAATATCATGAACTACATTGTTTCTAAAGAAGTCCCACGAGATTGACTGAAGATGAAAGTGGGAAAGTTCTTATCCAATATCAAATTATATCAATAGGAGGATCCTTATCTATTTCATGATGGTGTTGATTACATCTGGAGAAGATGCATTCTGGAGGAGGAGCATGCAACTGTCATGACCCCCTACAACAAGTTAGAATATGGGGGACACCATTCTGGAAAGAGAAACACAATGAAAGTGCTTCAACGTGGCCTCTGGTGGCCAACTCTCCTTAAAGATGCTATTGAATTCATCAAAGGACGTATTGACTGCTAGAAGATGGGCGGCGCCATAACATCTCAAGAAACCATGCCTTTAAATATATTCAGATATTAGATGTTTTCGATGTATAGGGATCAACTTCATGGATCCATTTCCGAAAATTCAAGGTTTTGAATTTGTCTTACTCGTTGTGGATTATATCAGTCATTGGGTGGATGCTATCCCGCTTGAGCTGCAGACAACCACATGGTTTGTCATTTTCTCAGAGACAATATCATTGGCAACCCTGAAAATACTAATCTCAGACAGAGAAGCCATTTCATAAACAAAGAGGTCAAGAAGCTGACCAATGAATAGAACATCGAACATTGTGTTGCTTCTCCCTACCACACACAAAGCAATGGCTTAGCCAAATGCTCCAACCAAGAGATCTAGCCTATCCTGTAGGAGCTTGTACGTCATGCTAGAAAGAACTGGTTTTAGTTACTCAACTTAGTTCCCTGGGCTATCGCACAATGTACAAGTCACCTTTGGCATGTATCCTTATAGTTTAGTTTATGACAAGACTTGTCATCTGCCCGTGGAACTAATTCACAAATCACTTTGTGTAATTAGTGTGTGTAATCTAGATTAGAAGAAATCTAGAGCAACTAGAAAAGTAGATCTTTATCACTTGTTGGAATTCCGAGACTCTGCATACAAGAACAACCTTAAGGAGAAGGTCAAGTGATGGCATGACAAGGATATTCAAAGGAAAACCTTTGAGCCAAATCAGAAGGTGTGGCTGTTCAATGCAAGGTTGAAGTTATTTCCATGCAAGTTGAAGAGCAAGTGGTCTCGACATTTCATCATGAAAAACGTACGTGATAGTGGTAGTGTTGTAATATCAGGCTTGTCATCTGACACATAACCTTTTGTAGTTAATGGATAATTATTGAAATCATATCTCGAGCATGATACTTTTGTGTTCGTTGTAGATTTGGTGATTGTGATTGATGAAGATGAGCTCAGTGATGTTGATGGACCAGATAAATAAAAATAAAAAAATATCAAATATTTTCTTCTTTTCTTCTTTTTGTCCTTTCTTTTCTTTTTCATTTATCTATCTTCCATTTATTTATTTATCCCATTCATCTATGCTATACTCAAGATATCTTTCATCATAAGTGTAGGGGAGATGAGCGTTCTTAGGTTATCCATTCATTCTTTCTCTCGCTTGTATGGCCCTCAACTTGCTGATAATTTATCTATACTTAGGGTACCCTAAGTATAGGGGGGACAAGTTGAGTAGGTCAATTTCATACATTATAATACTTAGGATCAATGAATCTTAAGTATGGGGGGGACGATCGACTTCTCATTCTTTCATAGTATAGACTTTTCTATACTTAGCACGAGTTATGTCTTCCTTTGTTTATCACTATGAGGATAGTTCGTGCTAATTATAGGAGAGGCGTATATACATTGTATATACTTTATCCATAACATACTTTTGTATTTTTAAACAATATAGCTATTTTGGGTTGGCTATACAAAATAAAGAATGATAAAAAAAACACTGTAAATATATAATAATTAATTGTAATAAAGGTATTAAAAATATTTTGCAAAATGATTTGAAAATAGTTGTAAAATGTCTTTAAAAATCTTTTGAAATTGTTTGGAAAATCTTTGTAAAATATTTCCAGACCTTTGTAAAAAAATATTTTATAAAAAAGCTTTTATTTGAATAAAATATTTTGAAAATTAGTTTGCATATGATTTGGAAAATAGTTGCTACTTTGAAAATCTTTCCATACCTTTGGAAAATCTTTGCAAATTGGTTTTTAACCTTTGTAAATGTTTATAAAAATATTTGCAAAATAAGTCTTTAAAATATTTGTAAAGTATTTTCAAATTATTGTGAGAACCTTGTAAATAACACTCAAATAAAATCCTTTATAAAATTTGTATATAATCATTATAAAGAAACTTATGAATAAGAATGTAAACATACACCTATCTTTGTGAATATATATGTGTGTATACAACCATTAATTTTATTTAAAAATTCCCTAAAAATTTCAATACTTTTAAAACCACATAAAACATGCAAAATATTTTCAAAATTGCATAAAGATTAGCAAAAACTATTTCAAAATCTCATAAAAAGTCCAAAAATTTGAAAAATAGCTTCAAAAAATATTTCCTACATTGCATGGCATGTACACTTTTTGGAATGATATTTACAATTGAACTGGTCTGAATTAAATCCAAAGATTAGATCTTGGTTAGACTGTAATCCACTTAATCATAAAATTGGAGCTTGGTTTGACCTAAATCCACTTAATCATAGGAGCCTTAGAGGAACTGGAATTGAGACGTGTCAGGTCTATTAGACTTAATTCTTTGAGACCATAGGACTAAGTTCAATGTCACCTTGATGCCTAAGTATAATTTTAAGACACACATATGACTGTTGTCGATAGTGACCTAAGTTGGACACCCGTACCTTACACTTAGCTCAACTTGGTTGGAGTGGTGAGGGGGTTGGATTTGTTGGCATGAGACACAAGTGAATGGAAACATACAAATCACAATCTGTGGCCATTGTACCCCAGCCCGATCCAGTCATTATGAGGTCTAAAGACAAGAGACTGTGGGTTGCAATAATGCTTCAGAAGAGGAATAGTCTACTGGTTCAAGAGGGAAAACTCCTTATGTAAATGATGTAGTAAAATAGTATTAAAAATACAATAATAGAAAACTCCAAAAAGAAGAGATGAGTAGAAATCAAAGAAAATCAATTCCCGTCGGAGCACATATGTATTCATTAAGCAAGCTTGTACTTCAAAGTCAAAGATATGCATGTGAGCCTGCAGTCGGATTACTTGACTATACAGGTCAAGCATTCTTGGATATGTGATCACATTGGTCTCCATCCATTCTCTTGAGCTGGTTGTACTTGACCTTAGAAGGGAATGCCCACTCCTCAAGGAAAGAGTTGCTAGATTGGGGAATTAGGGTCACCATGTTGGAGAAGTCAGCCTCTTTGTCATTTCAACTGAGGAGAGCTACATTTACTTACACTATACAAGATAGACTAATAGTCATAAGGGTTTACGTATGATGTAGACTTGTTCTGACATTACTATTGAGGAGATCTGTACATGGTTCGATGGTTCTTAAAGGTTGTTGAGTTTCAAATATGATTCCCAATAAGGTTCCGACCAAACTTAAAATGCAAAGGTCTGACTAAGCTCCAAACTTTGATTCCATAAGGATAAGTTTAAGAATCAAAATCATTCCAATTTATGTATTTTTATTTTCTTTTCAGTGCACTCATTATCATAAGTGTTTGCTAGGGACTAGCAGAGGTAAGTATAGGGATGTGATGAATTGCCATTCATCACTCTTTATTCTTTTTTTTGTCTTTAAAATTCTAGCCAAATACGTGTAAATATCACTAACTTGTATGATTTAGCATTCAAAATGTATGTATAAATAATGTAGAAATATTTGTATTTAAATTCAAAATAAATAAAATAAAAAAGAAAGGAAATATTGTAAATACTAATTGACCAAAAATAACTTGGTCGACAAGGAAGAAAGTAGTGGGAGATAAGGAAATTAATTGTACATAAATACCCTTGAAAACCATAATATAATTCTTCAATAAGTAGCCTTTTAAGCCCTATTTTATTTTACATTTTATACACTTGAAATAAAAATGTTTTCAACACTATAGTTGTACACAATAATGTATAGAAAAATTATAAAATCATTGCATATAAAATTAAGGTAATATGCGACTAGGACACACAGATGAAAAAGCCGCAACGAAAACTTCACAGATCAATATTTCACCATATGAAGTCCAAATCGATCAGACTTACCTTTATTATTCATAAAATTAAATTAACTTTCCAATGAATGTGGTATCATTAAAAATGGATTCAAGATGAAAAATATGGCTTTTGGGTCCCTATTATACCATATACCTGTATATAATATTTAATATATTATTCTTTATATTTTTTAGCATCTTTATATTTTTATAAACTTGTAAATATTATTTGAAATACATGTGAATAATAGACCTAGAATAAATACACGAAAAATACATTAAGTAAAATAATATACTTCAAAATATTGGTAATATACCTATATGAGACACACTCATAATAATTTAAGTAGGTAAATAAACTTAGAAAAATTTAATAAGAATATATAAATGTGTAAATAAATAAGTTATAAAAAAATAAAATATGTATGCATAATAATAAATTATAAATATAAAATAAAAATAAAAGACCTCACATATAGGTAAATATACCTATAAATAAGTACACAAAAATAAAAATCTAATAAATGACTTCGTAAAAATAAATAAAAATCATAATGAAAAAGAGCATGAAGTAACTACACAACTTTCAATGTTTTAAGAAATAAATAAAAAAATCAATTTCCATTTTATTATCATTTTTATTTCTTTTAAAAAATTCCTTTAGCGGCTGACGTGGCCAAATGGGGGCGCGCCCTCGATTGACCCTCCGGTCAGCTGGGGCCCCTATCCCCTAAGCCTATCAACCTCGCTGATCTGCCATCTTCCTCGAATTCTCTGCCAAATCTTGCATTTTCTGAGGATGATTCCTTCATGAAATCCACTCCTTATTCATTGTTCTCTTACGCCCAGATGAATCCTCGGTCAATGGAGCATCAATCCACGCACAAACCCTTGTCGAACTCTTGCGTATACATAAGACTTGCTCTCCTATTTTTGATCTTTGGACCAATTTGAATCCCCTAACCCCTTGGATTTCCCTTGCCGGAGCTGTCCCTTTGTAGCAGGAAGTGGGCCTACCTGAAGCCACAACGTGGAGAAGGGAGAAGACCGGCATCCCAACCATCACTGAAGCTCTGCATCTAGGTTGTTCTGCTCCTCGCCCTAGGGTAGAGTTTAGCCATTTTACTGCATTTATAGGTAATTTTTGTTGTCACATTTCTGCAGGTTCATTTTGTGTCTTTTTAGCCATTTCTAGTGTAGATTCACCGAGGTAAAGTACATCGGAGCTAGCGTTCCAGCCATCGTTTTTCTCCGTTCTCACTTCATTTCTACTTGCCAACCACCCCATACTCTTCCCCCATCGCTTGTGAATCTCCAGCATCCTTCCATACACCCTGACCTTGTACAGGTCAGGAGAACAAGTTCTCCTCCTACGTCCTCTGCCATAGACCTATCATGTTTTGTTGCCTGATCCATCCCTATAGGTCCTGGGAGTCATATGCCTCATTTGAGGTTATTTTGAAGCATTCGAAGGCACTCCAGGTAATCGAACCTCCTTGAGATGCCAAGACTGCATCGATGGGTCCTAGACATTTCTGAAGAGACCATCCGATGTAGAGGAGCTCCAACTCCATTATGGGCCACCTTCGAGCCTTCGAGGTTTCCAGAGTAACGCTATTCGAGCGATCAAAGTGGCCCAACTCCGATGTTCTTCCTAATTCATCCAGCCACCTCTTGTTTCGTCCGATCGTGTCTCACTTTCAAGTGGAGCAGAAGCCGTCAGATCTAGCCATGCTACGTTGTCCGACCGCGTGGCTAAGATCTGATTTCAACTGTCCCTCTTGAGGCATCATCATACATCCAAGGATCGCCACATGGTCAAGTGAAGTCATTTCCCTCGTTGGATCACGTGTGTGGGGTAATTTTGCGTATTATACCTCCTTATTTTTGTATTTACTTTTTAGCATATAAACATTCCTATGTAATTTAAATATTTTTGTAACATTTGCAATTTGAACCTCGCCTTTATTTTATTTGCACTTAGGTCCTCTTCCAGGTAACCTCCATGTGCCTCCCCATGTGAGGCATTTGGCCATTTTGCATTGGACCCCCTCTAGGTTTCTGTATTTATTTTCAATCCATTATTTAAAATATTAAATGTTATATTTTATCGAAAGTTGCAAGTTGGAAGTGGAAATTTATATTAAATGCAAAATACCCCCTTCCAATGCGTATTAAAATCGATATATTTGGATACTTTGCAAAATTGGCTCCTATATTTTGTTAGGGTGTTCTTTATGAAAAGAAATTTTTGATAAAGTATAAAATAGTCCTTATCAGTATTGAATTTTCTTTTTTGTGTTGATTTTACTATTATTAGATGTTTTTGATGCTTAGAAAAATCTAGTAAAATTAGGTTAGATGCCTTAAATATTCCTCTAATACATGTATTTTTTAGGGCATTTCCCATATTTTCCAATTTGTTATAATTTAAACAAAGCATTTATTCCTTGTCTATATATAAATATACAAAAAAATTACAAAAGCACTTTTAAAAATTCCAAAAATATTATATATAGTATTTATTACTATGTATCTTAACTCCATATCAAAAATCACAAAAATATAAAAGAAACCCCACAAAAAATAAAAATCTCCTAACCTTATAAAAATCCACAAAAAATCTATAAAACTAAAATTATTTTTATATTATGTATTTTTTATTTATATTAGATATTATGTAATAAAAATACTTTTAGGTACTTTTGGAATAATTATCTATTTTTAAAACTCAAAACAATCCGACTTATTATTATGAGTCCCTATTTTGACATTTGAAATCAATTAAAAATACAAAAAAATCAGCAAAAATTACAAGAAAATTCACAAAAATAAAGAAAATTTGAAAATCACAAAAATATTCCATTCTGTAATTTTTTAGTATATATAGATATATTTATAAATAGAAAACCTTATATATATATATTATATACATATTACTACTTATATATTTATTAATATTAGTATTATTATTATAAATACCTTACATATGTTTTAGAATCTTAAAAAATAGAGAAGACTATTCTTATTTATATAACATGTATTTTTATATATTTCTTATATATATATATCCTATATAGTATTTATATTATGAGGAAAGGGAAGCTACAACATGATGTAGCTAACCTTAGCTACATCAGGGGTAATTTCGTCATCTTTTTTTTATTTTTTTTCGAAATTTCCATGATGAATTTTCATAACTATATCCCTCTAATATGTCATTCAAATTTCATCGGAAATAGAGACTCCTACGGCCTCCATCCAGACAGTCATTTTTTAACGGTCACGGATTTGCTGTATTTTACCTATTCTGGATGGAGGCCGTAGGAGTCTCTGTTTCTGACGAAATTTGAATGGCATATTAGATGGATACAGTTATGAAAATCCATCATGGAAATTTTGAAAAAAAGGACAAAATTGCCCCTGATGTAGCTAAGGTTAGCCACATCATGATGTAGCTTCCCTTTCCTCTTATATTATTCATATTATTATATATATACTATTATATCCTAAATATAAAAAGAAACTGGAAAAAATAAAAACTAAACAAAAATTATAGAATTAAAAACAAAAAATCTGAAATATTAAAAAATATAATAATTAAATATAATTAAAAACCCACAAAAAAAAATAAAAACACTATAAAAATACACAAAAAGCATTTGTTGATAGTTTGCTTGATTGTCAATTTTTGTATCTATCCTCGTTTCTTTTTGTGATTTGACCCCTACACTTGCTTGATAGACGTACTTATTTGTAGGGTATAATCAATCTCACCTCACTTAGATTCATTGCTTACTTATTCCGTGGGTTGTTGTTCAGGTGTTGAGCGCTATGAGAGTGGCCGATACTTCGATTGTCGTATCCGACTTGTCAGACACCGCATGCCCTCCAAGACCAGATGTTAGACACCTCGATCTAAGCGAGCAACACTAATCTTCACTATTTATAATCTACTGTAACACTCTGTGAGTATTAGATGTGAGACTATGTTTGATATGTTATAACCTCCACCACTTATTATCGTAAAGTCCTCGTTACAATATGTAGCATCACTTATTTTTCGTATACATGTTGATTGCATGTTTCGGGTAGCTGTTTCATCCTATATCTTTGTAAAGATGACTCTACCTTTGAGATATCCCTTCTCAATATTAGATGAAACCTTCTTTGATGCCATTTGTAATGTCACTAGCATATCCCCGAGCCACTAATGAGGAATCTAGACATGAAAACTTATTAAGTTCAAATCCAATTGGACTCGCTAACAATCACCTAAAATGCTTAAGCCAAAAATTTTAAGCAGTAATCTTCAACACTTTTAATGTACTCTCTCACACTTGGTGAGTTCTAAATGATGAGCTATGTTTAGGGTGTAATAAAAGATGTGCCAAGTTCCAGTCTTCATGAGATTTAACACAGAGAAAAGGAATGTCAACAAATTGAACATTAGAGATTGTTGGGAACAATCCAAGCACACAAATAATCCACAAGGAAGCGAGGATGTAGTAGGGAAAATCAAGGCAAAAAGAGAATTTATATGTAGAAAATTGGAGTATATGATAAAAAAACCTAGGAAATGGTGCTTTCTTGGAGATAGACTCTCAAATAACTCACAACTTATACTAAATTATGTGTATATATATGATATGTGGTAAATGAATCCTAATTGGAACCTAAAAATATGTTTGGGTCGACTAAGATCCATTCACAAAATATATCATATCATAAATGGGTTGAGTCTTCATGGCATATCTCAACGAATCTCGACTTGACTTGAACTCTGCCTAGAAGTAGTAAGAAAACACTCTCTACTAAACATGGTCATTACACCCTAAAAAGACCAACCAAGTTCACATAGTTTGCGAACTTGGTTGGTGGATCTGGCTTGGTTATCATAAACTGCAAGGTTGTTTATTGTGGCATGCTTCTTCATTTGAATGTTATCATTTGTGACTACATGACTACTTATATAATGAAATGGTAGCGAACATCGATTTGCTTTATTATTTCATGGTGCATTTATTCAGTTCTTTGATGCATGATAATTTGACGATCACATTGGATGATGACTATCTTATGACAGGATTGAGATCTTGAAATAATCCTCTTAACCAAATTGCTTTCTCGATTCCTTCAGTTGTTGCCATGTATTCTCTATCCATGGTAGATAGGGCCAAGGTGTGCTACAAGTTTCTTTCCATGGAACTGTACATCCTATTGATAGTGAATATATAACATGTTTAAGATTAGTTATAGGGAAAAAGTATTGATGAACTTACACTTTAAGCATTTATAACGCTATCACAAAATCTTCGAGTGCATGTCATCATATCTGCATCTATAACACCAGATGGATGTTTTTTGATCTCAGTTTGGGATGCATCATCTATATTTAATAACTAATCATCATCGTTAACATCAAGGAAGTCCCATGGTACTATCATCATGGGTATAATCCACCCATCCCTTAAGTTGTATGGGACATAGAATACTTGTTCTACTTGACTAGCAACTGTAAAAGGCTCATTTGTTTGTAACTTCCCTTAATTTTTTAAAGAAATAATCCTATTTCTATCTTTTCAATATCATAACCCATCGCGACCAACATCGAATCAATTACACTTAAAAAGAACGCATCAACATTCATGAATAAAGCTAATCTCTATAATATCAAGTATTTCTCCATAGTAGTTGTTTAAATTGGAAGGTAAATCTGTTTTCACGATAACACCAGACATTTGCGTTGATTTCATCTAGTGAACGGATTTTGTTCTAAACCTGTAGTCATTTACACTATATCCATTGTATGAAATAATTTGTGAATACAGTATGCGTCAAAAAAATCAAGGTTTAAGTTCCACATGTTATCATTCACGTCCTTTAACTATTTCACACTTGCACGGAACCAATTAATAAAGTGAGATTTAAGATGACTTTAAGTAAATAATGAAATTGTACTCATAAAAAACTCATCAATCTCAGATAAGTGCCTCAAAATATAATAGTGTATGAGATCTCTTTCCTCGTACCGTTAAGCCAGACACATGATTGAAAGATTCATAATTGGGAATCGTCTTTGACTTCGGCTTCATCTTCATCGTTTCATTCAAATCGTGTGAAACGTACGCTTTCACCTCCCATATACATCTCACAAAAATTATTACACTCTTCGCAATGATAATCCTAAGCAATACATCCTTTGTGTTGTGCCTTATTAAAGATTGTATTTTTAAATTTTAGAGGTATCTTTCTATTGGATACATCCAACGATACTGCATCGAACCACTGATTCTTACTTCACTTTCTAAATGAACTATTAAGTGCACCATTACACCAAAAAATTAGGGGGGAGGGGTATTTGCTTTAATTTTCATAATGTGATAACAATATCCTCTTCCAGTCTTTGTAAGATCAATGGATCTAAAATTTCTGAGCATAAGACTTCAAAAAATATGCTCAATTCTATTATGGGTTGTAGAACAACATCATCACCAATCACGCAAATAGTGAATGTGAGTAATAATTTCATGTAAACATCGCAGTCATAACCTTTTTATCGGGCTATCTTACGTTCTCCCTTGTTTACACACCTAGACAACTGTGACAAGAACTCATCTGATACTTTCAAATTTTTTTAAGAAACTTAGAATTTTATCATGTTCATTGTTGATTAATGTATATATAGCTCTAGGTAAGGTAATCCGTCTATTATCTAACTCAATTGACCGTAGATCTTCACGTATACCAAATTGAACTAAATCACATCTCGTCCTTAGAGTATCTTTTGATTGACCTGAAAGATTTAGCATCTCCAATCTCCAAGATATTCTTGTTAATAAGCATCACATCTAAATTATGATGAATTTATAACAACTCTTTGAGAAAAATATTTTGCTTCCTCATCTACCAAACATAGTTTTCTAAAAAATCCGTCACAAACAATTACTTCCTATAAGCAATTGTTGTTGCTAAATACTGTTGCCACTCACACGACTTAATACAGTCAGCGTTCAAATGGTAAACCATCAATAGCATTCCTTCATACTAGCTGTAAGCCATCTATTATTATATGCCCTCCGCCATCTATACTTCGGTGGTAGGAATCGAGATCACCCAAATAGCATTCCTTCATACTAGCTGTAAGCCAAGCTGATTGTTTTTTTCAAGATAGATAAGACACGGAGGTTGCCTTTAGTACTCCAGCTAGATAAATTTGCATATGCTGGGAAGTCATTTATAGTCCACATCAATGCAACATGCATTGTAAATATCTCTTTCCTACATGCATCTTATGTAGGTATTCCCATGTTCTATAACAGTTTTAGTTCATCTATCAATAGTTGTATGTATACATCAATTGCATTACTAGGACCTTTAGGACTAGAAATCAACATTGTCATCATCATAAATGAAGAACTCATTAACATCCATGGTGGTAGATTATAGACCACTAAAATTATATGTCAAACACTATAACTAGTACTCATATTACCAAACTGATTGAAACCGTCCGAAGCTAGTGCCAACCATATATTCCTCTCATCTTCAGAAAAATGAGGACATCTCTGATCAAATTCTATCCATTCTTCTGCATCATATGTATGCCATATAATTCCATTAACATCTCTTTTTCTAAAATTAGCATGCCACATCATCCACTTTACAATCTTTTCCGATAATAAAAAGACCTTTTAATCTTGGAATCGAAGGGAAGCACATAATATCTTCACTGCTTCTTCTTTTTTAGTTTGCCTCTATCATCTTTATATCTGGAAGCATCATAATGCGGACAAAATTCTAAATGTGAATTTACTCCCTGAAAAATTATACAATCATTAGCGCAAGCATCAATTTTCTCGTATTTCAGACCTAATGATCGAAACCGTTGCTTCACGTCTTTCCAATCCTTTGAAAACATTTCAGGATTATTCAATAACTTTCTGATTAAAGACAATACATATGTCATCATTGTAGCAGTTGAATGGTTTCTTACTTTCATCTTAAACATTTTCAATAAAAAATTAATTGTGATATTTCAATCCCGAGAGCCAACATGGTTTCTGCATCTACTAGACTATCTTTAAACCTATCAATTGAACAAAAGTCTTGTGTTTCAAGTCTTCTTACATCATCTATCAAATCAAACATCTCATAATCAATATTGTTCTCAGTTTATGTAGAGGTTCCTACACCAACATCCTCATCTATTCTTATTTACTCTATAACCTCTCCATGTTCAGTCCAAACAGAGTAATGCAACTAAAATCTATTGAGTATGAGATGATTATAAACTTCCTCTCTATCATTACATTAAATATTCTTACATACACATGGGCAATAAATTTTATCACCATCAAATCTTTTATTAACATTCTCCAATTGAAATACCCAATCTAAAAACATCAATACCCCTCTTCTATATTTTTGAAATAATCATATCTCTTATCCATCTATGTCTTATCTATTTTGCTGCACTAAGAGAACACAAGATTTTAGTCTTGGAACATGTCACATTACACTTTAAAGTTACAATGTATTATGATATCATATAAAAATATATTAGATGGGTATAACTAAACTATCCATATCACAATGTATTATACAATTCCTAGCACAATCCATGGGTATGCACTAAAACTATTATATCACAATGAATTATACACAATCCATAACTATCTCAAATATACACTAAGTCAATGTATTATACACAATCCATAGCAAAATGTAATACATTACACAAGGAATACAATGCGTAAACAAGTTATACGCGATAAGTCAATATTGAAACATGTAGTAAAACTCTACAAACAAGTATGTCAATATTGATACCTCATGGAGCAAAACGGATGATAACATAGATAAAGGAGTGTCGGAATCACCACAGGAGCAAGAGGGAGGATCCCAAGACAATGAATCCATTACGTTTGATTTTAAGATCAAGTTGGATTAACAAACCCTAGTTTTATTGGTTATCACTTTTCTTGGTATTTTTTCATGTAAACGCCTAATTAGTTTAGCATCCTAAGTGATCAAAATTAGAGGGAGAGTGTCAGAAAAACAATGCAAGGCAAAAATTGATGATGCATGTATAGTCAAAAGACTTACAATGCTTCCCAACTCTCTCCATGTCGGATGCTAGACAGAATTGAAAACTACACTACATGCAATGCAATCCGATGAAATCATCTTAAGCAAAAATTGTTATTATCATGAAGCATCAATTTAATTTGATTAAGGTCCAAGCAAAGAGACTATAGACACATGCTGATATTAGGGCTTTGGAACTAAGTTACTCGATTAAGCTATCCTAAAAAATCTAAAGCTCATTCATATAAAACAAATAAAAGAAATGTAGAAAATTCAAAACATGAGAAATAAAATAAAGTATAGGAAAAAATAGGGAGGACAAAAGGTAGAAGGTGATAAAAATGCGAAGAAAATCGAGCAAGCCCCTAGGAAAACAAATGCCTAGTAAAATAGGCTTGCGGTTGTATGAATGTCCGAGTGTCCTGTCCCGGTATTATTACAAATTATATTACAAAAATAAAAGTTTCTCTTTTAAAATAAAAATAAAAGCTACACGGAAGTGACAATGTTCTTCTCTTCTCTGCGGTCTTCTCTCATGGTCTCTCCTGGCGATCTACAAAGAAGGGGCTGGCCTCCGCTCTGCTTATTTGTCTTAGCCTCCTAGAAGACTTTCCTCGTGTAGCGAGACCTCGCAAAAAAGTCAACAAGAGAGATGATTAGAATAAAAAAATATTTATTCAAATAAAAGAAATAGAAACATAAAATAAATGCAGATAATATGCACAATATCATATCCTATCCGTTGCTCCCAGCAACGACACCATTCATATGATCAGGGATCCTAGTGTCCGATATTAGAGGGTCTGTGGTGTTTGACAAGCCAGATACAACAATCGTTGTATTGGCGCCTCTCTCGGGTCTTGGAACCTAATCAACCAAATAGATCAACAATCAATCTACAATAATGAATAAACCATTAATAAGATACATAGTGAAATTTATTATACCCTACAAATACGTGTATAGTGACGAAGTGTAGGGGACGAACCACTAAGAGCAAACTGGATAGGTATAATTATTATTACTTAATAAAAACCAACTATAATAATTTTTTGCATTTTTTACTTTTAAATTGTTTACGGTTTTTTATTCTTTTCAAATTTTTATGGATTTTTAATCTTTCTTTAGTTTTTGAATTAGACTTTTAATAAGAACCTCGACATATCGCCTGACGCTTGCTCACTAGAAGAGTCATGCGAGAGCAGCTAGTTTAGAAGGAATAGTGCAAAAAGGGTCAAAAAGTTAGGCGAAAGTAAGATGTGTCATTAGAGGGGCCCAAACGAGAGCGGAGAATGCGGAGAGAAGGTGTTCTTATAAAAGAAATCAAGGATAAGAGGGAGGTCAGAATGGGGATGCGAGCATTTTGAACAACATATTTCAGATTATTTAACAACATCTTTATATAGAAAGAAAATCTCGAATTTCTTTATCAAATATATAGTGGAAGTATATATAGATGTAGTGTGAACTTCTTTATATTATAAATAATATATATGATATATATAATAAATATATAGATATAAATATGTAAATCTATACAAGAACGATCTTTTTAATTTTTTAAAGGTTTTAAATATATGATAGTTATTTATCGGAATCAATAATAATAAAGGCTATATAAGTCTTACATTAAATATAGGTTTTTAATTTTAAATAATGATAGATATAGTCAAAATTCATAAAAGAAAAAAATGTGTTTCTAATATTTTTCCTCTATTTTTGTTATTTTTATATAATTTTTGCTAATTTTTATGTATTTTAGTGGATTAAAATGTCAAAACATCGACTATAATATATAGGATGGATTATTTTGGAATTTAAAAATAGATAATAAAACCAAAGTTCCCAAAATATTTTTAATATGTAATATAAAATATAAATAAAAATAAATAATAGAAAACTTTTTCTGTATTTTTTGGATTTTTTTACTGATTTTTATAGAATTTTTAGGGTTTTGTTATTTTTAATGTTTTCTTTTAATATTTTTTGTGATTGTTAGTATGAAGTTATAATATATAGTGATATATACTATATATTTTTTTTGGAATTTTTAAAATTATTTTATATTTTATTATTTTTGTATTTTGACAAGGAATATTTAGCTCCTAAATTATTTTTAATAAATTAAAAAAGATAATAAAATGCTAACTAGAAATATTGGTGTTCATCTACATGAGTTAAAGCATTTACTACATTTTCCCCAATATTTAACAAGCACATGAGCTAATTAATAGAAATAGAAATTCATAAGTTAAAATAAATGACCTAGCATGGGTATTTTTGTAATATTATTAAACTAATAGGATCTCCGTGCAAATTTCCCAAAATATTACAAGTCCAAAGACTAAACAGAAATATATAACCTGCAAGGGTATCAGTGCAAAATGGCCCACCTCACACGGGGGTCCATGTGAGGTGAGCTGGCAAGGGACCTTATTGTAAATACAATGAAAGTATGGGGAGTCCTTGCAAATTATTTACATTAAAAATTATATTTACAGAACTTCAAAAATTTAAAAACTCGGGGGTGGGGGTCTGTTGCAAGTGAAAAGTACCCCTTATTTGCACCATCCAGTGGTGCTCCATACGCCATTTCATTTGACTAATGCGATGAATGGTCGAGATTAGCCTATATCGCTTCGCCCATGCAAGGTTAGGATTAGATCTTGGACTCCATCGTGCAGTTGAAACATGGAGCGATGGGACGACATCTGTAAAATCTAGAGCGAGCACTTCATCGAATGGTTGAGGCCACATTCGAAAGAAAAGGGAAGAACATCGAAGGTATCTTTCCTCGTTCATCGATTCCTTTTTTTTGAAGGTCTCTCCCATGATGTCGAAGTGTTTGGAGAGTTCCTGCAATCGATCTGCAACGATTGGTGCCTTCAAGAAGATCTAAGACCCATCGATGGGGTCTTGGTAGCTTGATGTAGCTCATGCTCCTAAGGACTGAGTTCTTGGGTGTGATTCGCCTCAATTGAGGTCATTTCCTCCATGTACCAATAGGGTTTGATAGAGCAAGCATAGGCGAAGGTCCTTAGGTCTTTATTGGACAAAATGGATGAAGGTGGTGGTGTTGCGATGAGCTCCGGTAGATAGCGGAGGAAGGAGCCTCGATCTCCTGATATGGAGAGGGTCAGGGTGTGTTGGATGGTACAAAAGATTGAGAAACATAGTGGGAAGAGGGTGAGGTGGAAGTGGAGTCGAGACGAGGCGTGTACAGGCGATATGATGGCCAAAGCCCTAGAGCTCTAGCGAACCTTGATCCTAAAAGTTATGCTACATATGAAAATAACATGCCAAATGTAAGAAATGAAAAACGATCATGAAATCTACCTAGGAAAGCAGTAAAAAACTCAAACTTGACATGGGGGATAAGGAGTAGAGGCCATCACCAGAGCAAGCTTTAGCGATGGGGATCGCTCCGTTTACCACCTCACGCACGCTGCAGATCTCACGAGGAAGCTACTACCACCAACATTGACAAGACCGTGCAATGATCAGAGTGTTCCAGTGGCTGAAGGAGGACCAAAAATCAAAATGGAGGAGGAGCTTCTTATTTATGCACATGTCAAGGGTGATCAAAAAGCTAGCGTTTATGTACGACTCGAGGAACGACAGAACAAGTAACGTTAGGGCGTGATAGACGAATGTATTGATAAGAGTTTTCATGAAGAAATTGAGTCACATCGGGCAGTGTATCAAGCAGGAAAATGGAATAAGGGGTTTGACAGTCTGACAGACGCAGACCTAGGAGAAAGGACATGACCAAAGGTCAACTTTCCTCCAGCTCCCATTAGTCCACATAAGCCACAAAATGATAGAATAGGAAAAAAGGAATAAATAAATGAAAATAAAATAGAATATAAATAAATAAATAAAAGTTAAAAGATAAATTATGCTTATTTATTTATGTATTATTTTATTATGATTTTTATTTATTTTTACATAGTGATTTGTATTAATTTTTACATGTATATACATAGGTATATTCACTTGTGTTTTAGTTATTTTTATTTTACATTACGTATCTTATTAACATATTTACATATATTATATATTTATATTTTATTTAATAACATATTTATATATTTTATTATATTTTTCTAATTTTATTTACTTAAATAAACATGACGTGTATTATATAAGTATAACTTACCTCTATATTTTAACACATTATTTATTTTAATGTTTTAAATTGTTTTATTCTTTGTTTATTATTTACATGTATTTTGAATAATATTTACAAGTACATAAAAATATAAAGAAGCTTAAAATAAAAAAAATAAATATAATGAATATTATATATAGGCATACCGTACAATGAGGACCCAAAAGCCAACTTTTACATCTCAAATCCAAATTAAATGAATCCACCTTCATTAAATAAAAATTTAATTTTATGAACAATAAAGATGAGTTTGGTAAATTTTGAATTTGTATGGAGGAGATACAAGTTTGGAAATTTTGTTTGCGACTTTTCATTTTGTGTGTCGTAGGTGCATTGTGTATTATTTTTATGTGAAATAAATTTTATAATTTTCTTTGTATTTTTATGGATAAGTTTCATGTTGAGGGTTTTATTATTTGAAGTATAAAAATAGGAAAATTAATAGGTGTCAAAATGTTAATTATTGAGCAAAAGAATTAGTTTTTGAGTTGTATTCTGTAGAAGAATTAGCTTTTGAGTTGTATTCTGTACAATCAGCCACCCTATCTCCCCCTACTTTATTTCTTGTCAATAAAATCATCATAATTATTGGATCTCGGGGTCTAAGGTCATTCAGTGTCTTTGACACTTCATTCTTTTTTTCTTTTTCTTTCCTTTATTCTTTTATTTCGGAATTGAATATCAATATTTATATAGTATTTATTATCAATTATTAAGTGTTGTTTTGTACAAATTAATGTTATATACATATATTTAGCTAGGGATTTAAGGCTAAATGAAAGAATAAAGGTGATGAAATGGAGATTCATCTGAGATCTCCATGGAGCAGTTCTCAAGTTACCGGAGCTCCATCATATATTCTTTACCCAAGGTCGAGGTCTATTGAAAAAGAGGAGTCTTTGTTGTGCAATGTGTTTTGTATTAGACCCTTCAATTGTGAATGCAATGTCTCATGCTTAGATCCATGGACCGTTATCAAGGAAGACTGGTCTTAACAACTTGTTGGGCTCGATCTCAAATAGATACACTGACAATCATACAAAATGCTTAAGCCCGAGTTCTCAAGTAATATTCATCCACTATTCCACTCTAATAACCTACTTTAGCACTTTGTAAGTTTTATATATAGGACTTTGTTAGGTGTGTTACAAGTTCCCCCACTTAAATTATCAATGTCCTTGTGATATGGATCATCACTTATTCCAACTATAATAGTAGCGGATGCAAGCTCTTGTCATAAGGCCTATCAGAATTCCCTTTACATTATCAGATGGGACCTCTGATACCATTTGTACTGTATCAAAAACCTAGATCCCTAGATTATTATCAAGGAAGACTAGCTTTGACAACTTGATGGGATTTATCATAGATAGACACGTTGACAACCATCCGTAATTCTTAAGGCCAAGTTGGTAAGTAGTAAACCCTACTCTTATAGAAAACTCTCACACTTTGTAAGTTTTAGATGCATGACCATATTTAGGGTTCTACAATGAAGGGGTAATGTTTTTGCATGCATACCTCCGTGCTCTTGGAATTTCACACTAAGAGTTCTACATGGGGACTCTTAGAAAATGAACTTAAGTTTTGTCTATTTGCATGTATACCCTACCGAGTCTGTTGTAATAAAACCTAGCTTTTATTTAATTTTATTCTCTATCTTCTTTATCTTATATAGCTTTTTACGCTTGTCCCAGTCGAACTCTACAATTACAACTAAACCCCTACTTCTTTTGCAACATCACTTGTGCCCCTATCTTTTGTATAATTAACACTTATGTCATTCCTTAAGACAACCATGCATATAATAAAATTGTACTATAGTTTGTTCGAACCCAATTCTAGTTAAGAAAAAATCTATAATACTTGTGCCCTTTTACAATTGACCCATACCATATAAGTAAAGTTCTCCCAAGTAAAAGAGATTGAGAGCACACTTTAATTTAGTTTGCACACAAACACATATTACCATAGGCATAATCATGGCGTTAGGGATGAAAACAGTCGGATATATATACTTATACAAATATAGGTGTAACGATATCCTTATACTTTTTAAAATCCAGATATGAATACGAATATTATACGAATGTCTAAAATGTAAAATCATATCCTCAAAATATGAATACGAATGCAAAACAAATATTGATAATTCATATACGGATAATTAACAAACGAATATGAATTGATATATGAATATTATACATGCCCAAAATTGTTTAATATCCATAAGCATTTTAGGTCTATATCAATTTCCGATGTATAAAAACATATTAAATATTTTAATATTAAATATGTGCATAAAAAAATTAAATAATAAAAGAAAACATAAATATATAGCTAAATAATAAAATAAAGCTTACTAAACTTGCTTCTTTGTGTATCATGAAAGTGTTGGTATCATCCAAAATTTTAACATGTGTATTCATATTAGTATCCATATTTGTATCATTCAAAAAAAGAATATTGATATTCGTATCCTCAATTTTTTGAACATTCATATTCACATTCATATTCATCAAAATTGAGGATATTTGTATTCAGTGAGTGTTAAACATTTGCATGTATTTGCATTCGTATTCGCCGGATATGAGAAAATAGCATCCATATCCTCTATTTGACGAATGTGGATACGCATGGATACAAATATATTTGTATATATTTTCATCCCTACATGGCATCCATCTCAAGGCTATTACTACGACTAACCGCCATCGCGGACCATTAGGAGGCCTTGACTTGACCTCAAAATTATCGAATTCTATGCTTCCTTACACAGACCCATCATAGATCCTCCATCCAAGCTCTCCACCTCTCATCTCCTCTTCCACAAACCCTATTTTCTTTGATCGCCTATCCCATACACCATTGGCGAAGGCATTGCCATTGGGGGGTTGGTAGCCCGTAAAGAAGTGCTTTCGATGGCTTTCTCAGTGTGGATCACATCTTAGCAAGAAGGTCAAGTCAAGGGTGTAGGAGGAAGTGGGAGGTGGTGAGGAGCGGAGATGGAGGAAGTCTAGAGCATGAGGAGGAGAGGAGAGGTGGTGTTGAGGGGGGAGAGGAGGCACGAGGTGACATATAGCAGCGGGAGGAGGCAGGGGCAAAGGAAATCTGGAGCATAGGAGGAAAGGGAGAGGTAGTGGGGAGGATATTGAGATAACATCCTGTAGTTGGGAGGGGGTGGAGGAGAGGAATTTGTGGCACGAAGAAGTTGATGGTGAGGAAGAAGGAATGAAAATAGATAATTACAATTGCATCCCAATCTTTTTTTCCAAATAAGCTTGTGCTATAAATTAACATCCGTTGAGAGGAGAATGGACGATAACTAAACACGGGCATAATTGTCAATAGCCAAGAAAGTAGGGGCACAACTGATATTGCAAAAAAGATATGAACTTAAATGTAATTGTAGAAGCTCGAATGAGCACATGCGTAAAAACTCAATAAGGAAATTCATAACATAATTAAATAGATTGTTATATAAGTATTTCAAAAAATTATTGTAGAGAAGATACCTGTCAGAAGATACATTAATTGTTACAACAAGAACTTTGACTTACAATTATTTAAGCGTCCTACAAAACCCATGACCAAAAGTTGATATCTAAAGGGCCTGTTTGGTTGCAGAGTTGGCCCAATCTTGGTTACTATTCACAAGGGTACTTCCTCCTCACAGATTACTATTCACCCATCCCAACCCAGCCCAACCCAACCCTGCCCAACCCTGCAACCAAACAGGCCCAAAGAGTTATACCAATTGTGTATTCATTGCAACTATTCTAGTAACAAAAAATTCATTGCATGCAATGCCTAACGAGGCTATAACTAAAATATATATAGTTTACTTTGTTATCTACAAAAGTTTGTTGCAAAAGAAATAAACAATACATAACTAAAATTATTGCCCCTAAGGTATAATCTATTGTACCGTCGCTTGATAAAGTTTCATAATCCTTCACCAAAGTCGTCAAAGGAAAAATGAAAGAGATCGTTCATAAATTGAATGTTGATTATATTATTATCTTAGATGAAAATACATGTATATAATATTAAGTTGATCCAATCTATATTCAACTTATTTTAAAAAGAAAACCTTCCTTATCACACCTTTTGTCACGATTGTGGCGAAGAAAATCGCACTACCACACGGTATAAATCCCGTCACCATATTTGATTTATTTTGCGGCGTCATTTTGTTCTATTATTGTTATTATTATTATTATTATTATTTAAACAATAGGTTATTTCTTGAGAAGGATTATCATCCTTCAAAGTCGTCTATTTCTATTTGAAAGAGCAGAAGCGAGAAAGGCGACCGGACGAATTAGTGGTTCAATGTGAAATGAGAATACGCGGTAATTAACCAATTAAGTTTGCCGGATTGGGTCCATAAGAATTCTTGGTCTTCTGCACTAATCATACGTCTACTGCATACGTAATCTTATACGTTTGTTCAGGTGACGTTGCCTGTGTGACGAAATTATGAATCAGAAATGCTTATGATATTAAAAGATAGGAAGAAGTCATAATCTAATCCTCTTTTAGATTGGTTGTTCAACTCCGAACATTCCAACTGTAATCCGATCATGATCAAATATGGTCTGTCTAAGAATACGCCCCTTCCGAATTGCGAAAAATCCACGGGTTTTACGTATGCAATATTACAACAGCGGGCTTTGACAAATAACGGATTTTCAATGACCACGATTTTAATTGACCCGGTTCGACGGTTGCTAGAAACAGATATATCTATCTGGAGCACATGTGATTTATATAATCTGCTATGCATGCATGCTGTACCTTGAACAGTAGCATCCATTTGATTATTATCATCGTTTCGATAATTAAATGTGATAATTTGTAAATTATGAATTGTACGCAGTCTTTTGAAAATCGGACCGGACCATGGACTGGTCAACCGGTCCGGTCCAAATGTCCAGTTTTCGGTATAATCATTGATTTAGTTGCCTTTTTTAACTGATTTAACACGATTCAACAATCGTAATTTATTCTGAATTTATTCAAAATAAATGACATTGTTGGTAGTCGAATTCATGACCTTCGTTGACACACAAGAAACCTCTAACCAACTATTCCACCAAAAGTTCTTGTACTGAATGGAATTTAAATTTAACTTGAACTATTATATATATCAATATTTATAACGTTTAATGTTGCATTCTAAAAGTATATTTTATGTATACTATAAGATACATATGTTAGCTGTATAATTTCTATCTGTTTTAATTATATTTGAGCGTGTATTTTATGCATGTTTTAATTCATTCCGATTCGATAAGTCGGTTCAATCACTTAATTTCTATCTATTTTAACTATATTTGAGTGTGTGTTTTAAACATGTTTTAATTCATTCCGATTCGATTAGCCGGTTCAATTTAATTTTTAAGAATGACGATGTTATCATTCGGTTGAGCTAATTCGATTCCATGATTCAACCAAATCCGACATTTTCAATAAAGTTTCCGATTTAGACTATGTTTCTTCAAAAATATTGATTATACGCCATAAGAATTTATTTATATATCATGACGAAAGGACATTCGAATAATCGATAATAACATATCAGAACCGCAACATGCGGAATATGAGACTTTAACATATGATATGATGCGAAAGGGGCATGATGCATGTTAAAAAGGTAAATATTTACCTTTTCCTTGCCATTTGCGGCGCTTTGGGCCATCTGGGGAGGAAGAAATGATCTGATTTTTAAGAACCAGAGATTCTATTCTGAAAATGTAATCGCTTCATGTATTTCCCTTTATCGATTTTTGTCAACAAGGTAATGTATTTCTTTATATTTTTATAAATTAAAAGTTTTGACGGTGAGTCCAACTCAAGATTTCACCCTTATTACTCTAAAAAAAGGTAAATAAAAATAAAAGGAGGTCAAATCCTACTTGCGGAATAGAAATATTCCAGCCATTCTTTCTTTTTTTATTATACGCGTGAGCGCCGAGCGAATCCAAAGAGGAATCACAACGCCTTTTGCTTTGGCCTTTGAATTGAGGAGGAATTGCCATTGCCATTGACATTGTAAGTAAGAGAGGTTCACATTCTGGAATTTTAATGATAAGCAGACTTTTCTCGATTACAAGTCTTGAGGGAAAACGTATATATTGACGACGTGGTTCTAATATTGCTTACGTTGATTAAGACGAGAAGATCACGTGCGTTCGAAATATCATTAATATTAACGTGTAGTGCTTGCATGACGCGCAAAGAGAGCTGGTTTGTTTTCCGAATAGTTGGCACCATTTCCACCATGTTTTTCACACTCTGTTTGGCATGCTTTTGCACCAATCAAAGACGATGAGAACCCATCAAGTGGGATGTGACGGAGCCTTCAATACGGTACGCTATATCCATATCTATAATCGGGGGCCCAAAAATCCGTGTGGATGTCGCGGAGGCTCTCCATCCACCACTCACAAAATGCATTAGATCCTAATTGGACTTGTCTTTACGGCATATATAAACACTGTCGTAGTTTGTACTCCAACTGTTCTTGTAACACCTTAATATAGTTCCATACCTGAAACTCACTGAGTGTGAGTGCGGATTATAAGTGATAGGGATTGGTACTTGATAACTTGGACTTAGCTATTTTGGATGATTGTCAATATGTCCAATAAAGCCCAACCAATAAGTTGTTAGGATCAATACTCCTCAATAATGATCCGGAGACCTATGTCTGGAACGCTACAAATGGTATCAGAGCGGATTTCTTCTAATACTGGAAATGGTTACCTAAGAGATGGAGCCACCCTTTATCGTTAGATATGAGGAAAATGATCCTCGAAGCGTGCACCCGCCACTGTCATTGGAAATAAGTGATGGAACATGTTACAACGAGGACGTTGCGAATATTAGTGGTAATATTACTACTTACAACTTGAAGTTGTCAACATGTCTAATCATGTCGAACCCAACAAATTGTCAGAACCAATACCGTTAAGGATATGTGGATCTAAACCTAGGAAATTTAAGTTCTAGTCCGTTCCCTTTATTTCCCCATTTGCCATGATAAATAAGAATATAATCTCTTAATCTTTTAATTATAATTTTTCCCTCTTCAAAAGGATTTCTCTTCTCTTTGATCTCGTGAATGTTCTCTTTCTTTTTTTAAGTATATATTTACCTCTTCCCTTTAAACTTTAACCTTGTTCTTTGCAGTGGGCACTATCTGGAGACGGTTAGTATCCAAAGTTGTTATGACAGGGGTGTACAAAAATATGTCTCAGTATCTCAATGACTTTCAATTTTAAGTTGTGTATCTGGAGGAGTTGAAGCCATCTTACACAACACCAACAGGCTTTTGAGCAAGCTTCATGGTGACGGGTCTCTCTCTATGCTTATAGTAGATTTCTCTAATGCTTTCAACTTGATAGATCGATCTTTGATGTCCAGTGAAGTTAAAAGGAGATGTCCATCTATTCTGCATGGGTGGAGTTTCTATATGCTCAAGTTGCCCGATTATATATTAGAAACAATCATATATGCTCAACCACTGGAGTGTAGTAAGGTGATCGCCCAAGTCCACTTCTCTTTTATCTTGCATTGCATCCACTTTTTCATGGACAGAAAATCTGCAAGATTGTTTTCCATGGATATTAGGAGGCATGTGTTAGGAATGAGATTACTTGAAGGTGCAGTGAGTAAGGAAAAAAACTTTGATGAAGACTTGGCTATAAGGAGGGCCACCAAAGCTATTGATTTAATGCAATTACTTTCTCAATTGGATAATTCACAAAATGAGATTTTTTTTATTATGATCTTTTATGGGTCCAACCAAGCTCATGTTTGGCTTAAGGAAGTGTCTACCTACATACATGGAACGAGTTGTTTCGTGATTTGACAAAGTGCTACGTAGAGCTATTGAGGATATTATAGTTTGTGGAGGCCTTTTCTTTGGTGAACTTAAATGACGGGTGGGGTCTATCAAACTCGTTGGTTTAGGACGGCACTCAGCTACTGAAGATTCTTCATATGCTTTCATTACCTCTAGAGCTTAATCTTAGGTGATTTACAAGATAGTTGGATACATGATATGGACTTTGATTTTCTAGATGCTTTGGAGAGCCTACGTATCACACTTCCATATCTCGATCTTACCTATTTTTCTAACAAAGATACCGTCCCACTCAAAAGTCCAGAATGCTTTGGCGATTTTCCTTTTTAGCAAAATTGTTAAAGAAATGAAAGTTGAGTTTGACATGACTGCTAGATAAAAGGTAATTTTTCGATGTTCAAGCTGACCATGCTCCAGATTTCCTTCTAGCTATTCATATTGATGGCCTTGGGATGCATATGCCACCCATTGATTATCATACTACAAATATCGTCTTATGATTCATCTATTCTCAGCCGATGAGGTATGTCCACTATGTCACAAATCTTGTCTGGAGGCTTTTGGAGAGCATGCAGTTCATTGTTGTGAATTCCAAGGTTTTAAATATAGATATGATCTTGTTAGGGATGTCCTTTATGATGTACTTGAGTATGTTGGGGTTGCTTCCAAGAAAGAAGCAACTATGAATTTTTTTTAATAATCCATAAAGGGGAGATCGACACCCAGACTAACAAATGTTTTAATATGTGGATGGGTTGGAAGGAAACATGCATGTCTTGATTTGACCGGAGTTTCTCCATTGATGGGTTCAATCAGGGATGATTTTAGTGCGGGATACATGGCATAAAAAACTATCTACATTGCACAAAAAACTATCTCAACTAGAGTCGCTAATCATGAGAACGCTTGTACTGACAATCAACATGTTTTCATCCTTTTCGGTTTTGATACCTTTGTATTCTTGGCAACTGAAGCGGTAGAGCTCCTCAAGAGGGTTCAAAAAATTATGCATAATAATGTTATGATTCATAGATCTTTAGAAGTTGTGTTTTGGATTTACCATCCAAAAAGGATTGATGGCGCAACTTGTTTCGTGTCTCCCATTAGTCTCTCTGTAAAACTTTTTTATTGGTTCTGCATTAATGTTTGGTATTGAAATATAGATAAATGATAATTTCTTTACACAATAGGTATTTAAACTAATTTCTTTACACAATAGGTATTTAAACGTTATCATTGAATTTATTTAAATATAAATATCTCCTTAGGTTTATAAATCTGTCAAAGTTTAATAGATTTGTTAATATAACTGCAAATTGATCATTAGCATATCAAATTTATTCCGAAATCACTTAGTCTTGATTTTAGTCTCTAAACTTGCGAACAAGCAATACGGTGGATATATATTTAGCATGTGTTATTAATAAGATTGCATAGTTATGCTCCATAAATAATCATGATATAATTGCGCTTCTAGGAAAATGATATGTTCCATTGGTACCTTTTTTATTTGCAGGATGTCCAGAATAACAAGCATCTTGAATGTCTTCATATAACAAATAAAGATTTTAAGATAATGTAGTACGGGTGGCCTCCCAAGCAGGGAACCACCTCAGAGTGAGTGAGTGTGTGTGGCGTGTGCGTGTGCGTGTGCGTGTTCGTGTGAGTGTGCGTGTGTGTGTGATATCTTTCAAATGGGATATGGTCCTTCCATCCCTAAGGAAGGTCAACGATCTCATGCGTCCATACTTAATTTGTCGGTTGTTATTAAAGACATATTATAATTATTATTTAATTAACCAAAAACTCATTTTGGTCATTATTCATTATCTAAATATAGTATGTAATAACCTTATGTATCTCCTTATTAATCTCTCTCATAATCTTTCCTTTCAACTTCAAAATCTCGCACAAAAAGTGGGAAGAGGAGGAGGACGTCATGCTCCTCTCGTTTCTTCGCCGTCGCTCATCTTCGTCGGGAAGAAGAGGATGACTCGGGCTTCGCTCGTCTCTTTGCCATAGCTCGTCTTCGTCGTGCGCACATCGCAGATCTTGTCTCCGCCGTCATCACAGGTATCATCAACCACCTTGCCACCTTCATCTCCATCTTCACAGTCCACTATGAAGATGATGATCGAATGCTCCTTGAAGTGTTTTTTAGCATCATGCGCGGCCTCATCGGCAAGGAAGAAGTTGATGGCGTGTGTAGTTGAGAGGGAATGATGTTGCGGCTCTCCGGGAAGACCTTTATGCAAATGACGATGACAACACATAGATCGGATGGCGATGCGCGTACATGGTGCTGCAACCAATCTTGGATGAAGAACGATCCGTAGTTTGATACAATATTGATGTATACTGTACAATATTAATGTGTATTATACAATTTTGATATGTATTTTTACAAATCAAATGGTTGCGAATGAAAATTATATTTTTTATAAATCTTGTATATATTGATGTGCATTACACATCTTGGATGCGCATTATACATTTTAGATGTGTTTTATACAAACTTGATTTGTATATTCGCATCAATTAAGCGTCGATGACTATCATAATTTTTACAAAGAACTATACAAAATTTATTATACAAAGAACCATACAATCGTTACAAATAACCACACATTAATTACTAATATGAATGGTATTCTACAAAAAACCGTGCAAAATTTACAAATAACTGACGACTTTTTGAATGAACAACGGATTCTACAAAAAAAACATATAGTCGTTCAAAAGGAACCTTGAATTCTACAAAAATGTGTGAAGATACAAACATATGCCCCAGATAATTTCGCCCAGCACAAAACTGGATATTTTTAAATATGCTATTGTGATAAATAACAAAAATAAAACTAGCTAAATTTAGTATTTCAGAATATTAATTGGCGTGTATAATTAATGCAAAAGTTGACGACCAAAATGTCCAAATTGATGATGTCGTTATATTTGAATCTAACAGCTACGATCGTTGGCTTTCCTTAAGGATGAAAGGACCAAGTCCTATTTGAAAGGCCCCCTATATATATAACACAAGAAAGGTATTACATCATGCTATACTTGCCATGAGGAGCACAACACCCTACAATGTTCAATCACATTCTCAGAGTAGAACCTTTGCCTCCTAAATATAAGCTCATTCCTAGCAAGCCAGATGGACCAAACCACAACAAAAGGAAAAGTGATGTCTTCCTGGCCAACACCGCAAACCAATCTCATGCTCCTCCAGAAAGCATCACAGTCCCAGCTCTCCAACCATGCCACATTGACCCTGTCCCAGACCTCCGTCGAATACCGACAAGCAAAGAACAAGTGGTCTACATCCTCCATTGCCACACCGTTGCGATCGCAAGAGACGTCCTCCATGCCCAGTAGAAGTCCTCGGTGACCCTTCGTGAGAATCCTCCCTAGCCCGAACAACCAAAAGAAAATCTTATCTGATTCGGAACCTCACTCCTCCAAATCATTCCCGTATCAACCCTCATCTCGTCCTGCTCCACTACCCCATCATCCACCAAAAAAACGATGTGCTTTCTTAATTGAAAATTTTTCATCTCCCCACTCCAAGTGATCCCTGCCCATGGACGGTCCCGTGCTCTGCAATAGCTCCGTATGAAGCGCTAATAAATCCTCCACCCTCCGATCTGAAAGTGTCGAGGTGAAAGTCGGAGATCATGTCCCATTGTCCCATACCTATTGTACCATGGCCACGTTGTCACTCATCAATCTAAACAAATGTGGTACCTCTCACCCAAAAGACCATCCCATGTCCAGTCATCTAACTAGAAACGAAATCACACACCATCACCGAGCACCGGCCATAGCTTGGATGAAATCTCCAACATCACCGCAGTAATCCCCTTCCATAATGACGACGGCAACCGTCCTGGAGTAACTTCCAATGATAACTATGCTACTAATTACTCTAAGAATTGAAAAAAAACAAAAAATAAATAGCTCGCCTAGCCGGAGAGGCCTAGGAGTAGAGGAACCACTGGAGGTGCTCCAGCGATGGATGAATCATGCTCGAATCTCCTTCTCCTCGCCTCGAATTGAGAGGCACTCCTTCTTGTCACAAAGGGAGACACTCTAGTGGTGGATTCAAGGGTTACGGGCTCTAAGACGGATTAATTTTGGCTGGAGGGAGAAGAGATGCTATATAGCACTTTTACTAGGTGCCCTCCTTTTCCTAGGGCTTGCAAGACGATCAAGGGTTGAATGATGCAACCCTTTGATGTGTGTGAAAGTTGTCTATAGGGCAAAGAAATTTCGTTTATGAGCTATCGAGTAGAAAGGAGTTCTGGATCAAGTTTGAAAAATTGGCAAATAAGAGGAAAACGCACTCTGAGGACCATTCCAAAGGGAGTCTGGGGAGCTGACCGGCATCAACCCTAAGCGTATCCTGATTGGTCCACATGGACCAAGTCAGGAAAAAATAAAATTGAAAATAGAAATAAAAGTAAAATAAAATAAATTACTAAATAAATCTTAATATATGAAAGTTCTTTCTTATTTTATGTACTATTTTTAGGTGTTTATTATTTATTTTTATCATCTTATTTATTATATGTTAATTTTTACAAGTACAAATATATGTATATATATATATATATGTTTGTATATTTTATTTTTATTTTGTATTTGATATACATATTATTATTTATTTATTTAATGTATAATTTATTATGTATTTACATATTTTTATTTTAGTTTTAATGGTTTGTCTATGTATTCAAATAATTACATGTATATATATTGTAGGTATAGTATATGTAAGTATTACACTTTTAATTATTCTTGGATTTATTTTAATTTATGTTTATATTCTTAAAATATTTTATATAATAAATACAATTATTTAAAAATACAAAGGGTGTAAAAAATAAATAATGTAATATTATATACAGATGCTTCAATACAATGGTACCCCAGAAAATCGGCTTTTGTTTCTTGACTCCTTTTTAAATGAAATTACCTTCATTAGGTAGATCATTTAATTTGAAATTCAATGGAGGTGTGTCTAATAAATTTTGATTTCATATGGATGATATATTGATCAATGAAGTTCTATTTTTGGCTTTTTCATTTCTGTGTACAAGAAGCATTGTGCATGATTTTCTATTGCTCATTAGTTTTATTATTTTCTCGACATTATTATGTACATGTTTCATGTTTAAAATATTTGAATTTGAAGTATGTAATGTATAAAATAGTGAAAATATGAGCTATATATAATGTGTTGAACACCTTTGGTTCCTAGCGTTCTATGTATGATTGTATGTATTCTTTTGCCCTTATCTCACCCTACTTTATACCTTGTCGATTTAGTCAGTATTGACTAAGTCTCGGAACTTGGTGTCAGTCAGTATCTTCAATACTTCCTTTATTTTCCTTTTCATGTCTTTATTCTTTTATTTTGGATTTAAATTCAGATAATTACATGTTAATTACATGACATTTTTAGATACTAATTCATTCAAGTCAGTGATATTTACATGTATTTATATAGGCATTTAAAGCCAAAATGGCTATTCGTCAACTACATTTCCCGAAAACCTCCAAGAAGATTCAATGAATTGAAAACTCCTCGCTATCAAAGCTTTGATTTGGTGGTCTATTTGGAAAGCTTGTTTTAAAATTGTTTTAATGGTTCCCTGTCATTACCAGCAAAGTGAATACAAATGCTTCTGTTCTTTGTGCTATGAGAATTAACAAGATTTTTGATGGGGAATTGGGTGGCTTTCAAAGCTGCACTTGTAATGAAGAGGAAATTTTTGGGAAGTGTTGATAGTTGCATTCCTTATCCTCTTTTCTTTAGGTATTCTTTAATTGGGTGTCTCTCCTTCATCGGTCGCTCTTGAAGATCGTTCTGCTGGTGTGATCTTGAAATCATAGAAGATTTTGTCCCTTGATCCGATAAATGAAGCTTGCTAATCACTTTGGATGGGAACTCGGTTTAGCTTTGGATGCTTTATTTTGTTGTGCATTATTAACTTAGCATGATGTGGTTTAACTTTTAGGATGTTTGTGGCTTGATATTTATTGGTTTATTTGTGCTCCACGTCGGTGCGGGCTCCTACTCTATTCTAAACTGTGTTATAATGAACTTAACTTGATGTCTTAATTTATGAGAATGAATTTGAACTTTTTATCTAAAAAATAGTCCTCTGGTGGAGATTTTCAGCCGATTGCCGCATATGCTTGTGGTTTGCTTAGGAAAAAACAAGTTAAACCTGTATAAAACCAAAGTTCTAAAGACGAACTCTTTATTTTTCTACGTAATCATACAATGTCACTATCAGTGATTACCAACTTGACTTCAGACTCGAAAAAGAAATACGATTCACACTAGTGAAAAAGCACATTATCGGGACAGAGAAATTGGGAGCCCTTATGAAAACTGCTTTGAATTGCTGCGCTTTTTATACGTATATCTGACCTGTTAAAATTTTAAAATAGGCTTTCATTTTCTCTCAGCAAAGAATATTATGTGTTCCTTGAAATTGCTGCATTTTCTCTGGAATGAGATGGAAGACTTGGTGGTGTAAATCTAGAAGGACGACGCGGTGCCAACAAGTAACTAGTAAATGACTGCAATCAACAGGTCTACGAACAGAAGACTCTTGCATCTTTATCATTACGTTTACGTATAACGGCAAAAGTCCAGAAACTATCTTTGTTAATAATTTCTTGGAAATGAATAGTCAATAATAATATTCATACTCCTTTGCTGTTGTTTCTAGAAACTTAGTTGGCAAGAAATATTTTATGGTTCCAATTAACTTGTGCACGTTATCTGCCACACTAATACACTATGCATAGCATATATACGTACACGAGCCAGAGTTACATACCCAACCTTTTTCTTAAGCACATAAAAGTTGCATATATGGAAAACCAAATAAAATATTTATTAGGGGTGGCAAACTTTTATCTCGTAATGACCTTACATACGATATATTAACTGTATACACTACAAGAAGGTGTGTCTATAGTGACGATTTTAAAAAAAGGGTTTTTATCACTTGTACCCCTCCGAGATATCGCAATATCAGTTATGCCCCTATCTTTTTGGTAATATCAGTTGTGCCTCTCACTTCTTACAAATCTATCACTTGTACCCTGTACCCCTCGGGTTAGTTTCCATCCATCCCAAACGCAAATGAACATTAACTTTAGGGACACATCAGGAATTAAATGAAAAGAAATGAATAGAAAAGTCCAACCACTGTTCATCTTCCTCCTCCCCCCTCCTCTTCATCTTCCTCATCCCCCTACCCCTGCCTCCTCCCCCCGCCCCTGTTGCGCCCACAGGCCCCCGCAACCCCGCGCCTCCCCCTTGCCCCGCCGACCCGCCCCGGTGCCCCCAGGCCCCCGCATCCCCGTGCCTCCCCCTTGCCCCGCCGACCCGCCCCGGCGCCCCCAGGCCCCTGCAACCCCGCGCCTCCCCCTTGCCCTGCCGATCCGCTCCGGCGCCCCCACCCCAGGTCTCCCCTCTGCCCCCCGCACCCCCTCCCCCGGTTGCCCTCCGCCCCCCGCACCCCCTCCCCCGGTTGCCCTCCACCCACTACACCCCCTCCCCCGGTTGCATGGAAGGTCGTATCCCGATATATCGGCGATATATCAGCGATATGTCGGTATCGACAGGTCACCGATATATTGTCGATATGTCTGATATCGGGTATCGACAGGCAAAAAAGGTGAGCCGAATCCCGGTGTCGGTGATATGGCGTCGATATATCGTCGATATATCAGCGATATATCGGTATCGACATGGTACCGATATCGATAGCCCTCGCCCCCTGCACCTCCCCCCTCGCCCCCCGCACCTCCCATCCGCCCCCCGCACTGCCCACGCACCTCCCCCCTCCGCCCCTGCACCCCCTCCCCCCTGTCCCCCTTGCCCCTCGCAGCTCCCCCCTCCGACCCCTACAGCCCCTCCCCCCTCCGCCCCCGCCCCCGCAACCCCTGCCCACACCGCCACCCCCCCCCACCCCCGCGGCCAGGTCGCCCCGTACCTCCCCTGCCCCTGCTGCCCCCCGCGCCCAGGTCGCACCCGCGCCTCCCCTGTCCCCCCCCCACCGCGCCTCCTCCTCCGCTTGAAACTGGAGAACTTTCATTTTTTGTTAAATTAAGATACATTTTGACTAATTGATTCATAAAAATTCATCAAAAAATCGATAAAATTCACCATTTGATCCGTAATGAGTGATATATCTGTGAAAATGCAAAAATTTTAGAGATTCGACGGATGCATGATGGTGTCACTAAGAGAGAGAAATTAGGAGGAGAAAGGAAGAACAACAAATGGATGAGGAAGAAGATAAAGAGGTCTGGACAATAATACCCCTCTTAACTGCACCAAGATTTGAAGAAACCATGGTTAAGTCAACTCATTGACGGTCAATCTGACGGAAGGGCACAAGTGATAGCGGCGAAAGAAGTGAGGGGCACAACTGATATTATCAAAAAGATAGGGCATAACTGATATTGCTATATCTCAGAGGGGCACAAGTGATAAAAATCTTTTAAAAAATACATCGTTATTGTCAAATTTATAACGACGATATTAATCATTATGAAAATTATTGTTTAGTTGTATCCGTTGATATATTATTAGCGCAGGTGCATATAACAATACTTATCTGTTTCTGCTTTTTTTCCTCAAAATTTTAGCTAATAGTCTGCAATTTTTTAATTTAGAATTTAGCATGATTAGTTAAAAATTTGAAATATAACCACGGATAAGCGAAGCTATATGGACCCATGCTAACAACATAACAACTGATATGACATTCATTGATAATTTCAAGTATAACAAATAAGCTTTGCAATGATACTGTTGTCATTATATATTTAACAACATACGATATAGTGATGGATTTTTTAAAAAATCACTACATATCCATTTTGTTGTAGTGACTTTTTCCGTATATTCATATTTGTAACTCCTCAATCCGAAATAACTCCTTTCTTAAAAAAAGTAAAGAGACTACTCCGATTCGTATTTAATGGAGCTTATAATTATATATATAGGGAAAATTTTAGATAAGATAATCCTTTCCTGGATGTGTAGAAAGCCAACCGTCTTTCTCATTCGTACTCATTCTGATGGTTACGATTAATGGCTCATTATCTATATTTTTAAATGTTAAAAAATCTATTACTGGCTGGCATATTTTATATTTAGAATACAACAAATATCTCCTAAATAATCTCCCTAATGATCTCCTCTCTCTCTCGATGGCGGCACCCGGGGTGGGGGTTGCTGCACGTTGGTGATGGCATGCAGCGATGACAAAGGGAGAACGTTTTTCGGCGGATATGGTGTGCTGCTCTTTCAGCGGCGGATATGGACGTACAACGATTTCTTCCAGCGACGGTGCGGTGTTTCTTTGACCTTCATATCAGGAGGAAAGAAGATGGGTTCTCCATGGTTCTTTTCTTGCAGGCAATGGAGGCGGAATCACGTAGAGGCGGTGGTTACGCGTAGAGGAGGTGGATCGTGGAGGAGAAGGGTGAAGAAGAGTGCGAAGGGAGGAGGGGTGTAGGCGGAGGAGGGTGCGCGTGGAGGAGGTGGGTCATAGAGGAGAAGGGCGGAGAGGGTGCAGGTAGAGGAGGGATGCTGGCGAAGGAGGGCACGATCAGTTTTTACAATCTGATATCGTTTTTTACAATCTCGGATTTTTTTTAGAATATCATATCTTTTTTTACAAATTGCAAGTCATTTTTACAATCTCAAAAAAAATTACATTTACTTTTTCTTTGATAAATCGCTAACAATCTCATATCTTTTTTTACAATCTCATGTATATTTTTGCAATATCAAACCGTTTCTTATAAATCTCAAGTTGTTTTTACAATAATAGATTATTTTTTACATTTAATATTCATTTTATCAACAACAATCTCAATTTTTTTTACAATCTACGATCATTTTTTATAATTTCAAATCATTTTTTAAAAATCTCTATATATTGCTTACTATTGTAAGATACAATTGCTTAATTGATGTCACAAGTAAAAGAAAGTGATAAATACTAGTAGCAGTAAAAGAAAGTGATAAATACTAGTAGCACGTTTTGTTTCAATCTTTGCAAGAGGCGGCTCTAGTTATTACTAAACAATGACCCCAAACAACCCTTTGTCATTTGCAAAGTCGTCTCCTGATGAGGTGGTTATGTTACATCAACATCTTCAAAAGCCAGCTTTGGTTGAAAAATAGTAGTTTAAAATCTGATGTATGTTCTGCAAAGTGCGCCCGTTTCGAGGAGATATGTGTTTCAGTTACATTTGAAAATTAATCCAACTCAAAATGCTACATATATATACACAGATTTCTCGCACAAAAAGCAACATTGGTTACATGACTGCCATTAAATTATCACGAATAATCACGTACATGTAAAATAACACTTTACTAATCGAATAACGTTATTGTTGGAAAATAGGAAGCGGAAGCGGAATGATAAACGGAGCATAATAGAATGATAAACATGAAAGAACACAAGGTTTAACGTGAGATCCTACTCCCTAAGGACCGGGATGAGACCACGGGAGAAGCCCTCAAAGGGGCATATGCATCATTGCCTTTTTTCAATCGACTACATAGGTGTGGGGCTCTATATATAGCACCCACGGAGTCTCCACATCTCCAAACTTGTAGATGTGGGACTAAACAACTGGATGGGGGGATCTATTTACCCATCTCCCTCATATATGATTTCATACAACTTATACTCCAACACTCTCCCTCAAGCTGGAGCATGCAATGCTCAGCTTGAACAAAATAAAGAAACTGAACTAACAATACATGACATTACGGGCAATATCAACTCAACGCGCACAATTGTTGTTGTCGAGGACGTTGTTTCTCATACTGTGCAGGTGAGGAGGACGAACGGGCTAGAGTGTGAGTCTGCTGAATCTCCTCGTCGGAGAACATGTGTTCTAAACTGCGCCTGTCAGAATCACTGCAACTTAAAATGAGTCTCCTTGTCAGAGTACTCTGGCCCACCACAACATGGGGACAACTGCTCCATCTCTGAAAAAGGGCCTAACTGAAAAGGTCGTGGAAGTGCGCTCGTCGGAGTCCACGGTCATTGGAGAATGGAGTCTGAAAGAAGTCTCCTCATCGGAGAACTGGATCTCTCCCATCTTGCACAGAGAATGGTACCCTACTCTGGAGCACCTATGATACCACATGAAAACCCTTGCCAACATGGCATAAGGAATGGTCCTCTACTCTGGAGTCCCTATAGCTCACGTGAAAACTCTGGCCGAAATAACAAGAAAAGATGGGGGCCACTACAAAAGATGGCATACATGTGCTCATTTGAAAAGAAGACCGCATACTCATGCGTGTCTGAAACTAGAGACTCGGAAATATCTAACGTCGAGTCTGAACAACTATTGAGTCTGAACAATCTGCCTGGTCTAACAAATCTAAAATCTCTGGATAATACATGCGACTCTACATATACTCTCCCTTTCTCCCATACTTGTCGGAACACACGGAAGTCGACCAAGTTGGGAGAAGACAACAATGATGGGAAAACAACATGAATAACATCTGGTCGTTTCTTTTTTTTCTTTTTCCTTTTTTTACGGCTCTTCTCTCTCTTTTTTTAAAGCCGTTCAATCATTTTTCGGCTTTTGCAAATCATCATTTTTTTCTTTGGCTATTTTTTAATAACCGTCACAAATTTTTTTTTGAAAATAAGTTGTTTGCCTCCTTTTTTACAGCTTTCATCATTTTTATTTTTTGACCTCTTTTTTTTCATTTTTTCCTCAAATAACTCACGTACGACTTTTTCACGTGTACGCGTCTTTTTTTCTGAATTTGTTTTTCTTTCTCTATTTTTTTATATAGCCCACTTGGGCTTTTTATCACTCATGTCACTTTTTTATAACACCTTCTATCCCGCTCGGGTCCTGAATAAATCGTACGCCCCCTCACCTTTAGGGTTCCCACTTGCGGGAACCCGTCAAACAAAAAGGAACCTGCCACCATAGGTCGAGACAGTCTCCTTGCACGCCGCCAGCGTGCGAGGAAGGCGATGAGGGTTGATTCGCTGGGGTCGGCACAAGGAGACGTCGTTGGAGATCGAGGGGGAGTGTTGCAATGAGGATCTTCTGGGGTCTGCAGCTAGGACTAGATCTGGAGCCGCCTACGAGGAGAAACCTCCTCTACCTGAAGGTTGGTGCGCTCTGAAGAAGAAGGCAGGGGGTTCCACCTTATCGGCTGATGACCGAACTGACCACTCGGGTATAAGGTGCTAAATGGTCGTTGCGACCCAAGCAATCAGGCTCGATCAATCAAGAAAAATAAACCACCAATATAAGATAAAATCACTCAAAACAAGCTAGTGGTCTTGCTATTATTTTAACCTGGTATAGCGACCAGGGTCGAACACAAGGAGCACGAATTGGCCTCGCGGCCTACGAAGTAGTCAAAATAAAAAGAAAAGGAAATAAAAAAGTATTTTTGGTGGTTTTTAAGTCTTTTTATATTTTTTTGGATTTTTAATGTATTAAGAAATTAAGAAAGACAACCAAACAAGACAATTCAACTATTTGTTAAATGCACTAAAAATCAACCAAAAATTCAAATAAAAATATTTTTGTGTGTTTTATAATTTTTACTATTTTTAGTTAATTTTTTAGATTTTTCTGATGTTTATTTAATTTTCCAAAAATAAAACAAGGTCAGAAATTATAGGTACTATCCAGCCGAGCTTAAGGGACTTAGATAAAATATCTAAGAGTCCCCAATAAGCCTGGAGGTATTTTGTCTATATATAGAAATAAACAAGGAAAATTTGAGCACCTAAATTATTATTTTTGGGTTTTTAGTTTATTTATTAGAAATTTTATAAGTTTTTAAGTGTTCTTCAATTTTTATAAGTTTTAGGTAATGAAAAATAGCCAAAATTGGCTAGAAAATCAAGCACAACAAAAGAAACAGTAGGTAATTTTTTTTTTGAAATTTTTAGATGGATTTAAATTTTTTTTGGGGATTTTTAAAGTCAGACAGTGATGAAAAGTGATGTTTTTGAATTTTTAAAAATATCAAATCAAAACAAAATTGTCCACAAAAATTCCAAAAAATTTTACACTATGGCAGGAGCCATGTGTCCAATTTTCATTGGATTTGGAGTATGTTTGCAATTTTATTCAAAAATAGAAAGAAGGTACTGTGCATAGGGACCTAAGTGCAAATACCAAGAGTTCTGGGGGGTCCGGTGCAAAATACCCAGGTAAACACGCACGTCGCGCGTGCTTGAGGAACTCAGGGACCTAAATGTAAGGAAAACAAATTCCGAGGGCTATTTGGTAACAGGTACCAAAAGCCCAAGGGCTTATTTGCAATTAACCCACTAATACACGCACATGCACAATTACTTTACGTACAGGGGTATAAATGCAATAATCCAAAAGTTTTTATTCATTAAGCAGCATCCAGAACTACAAGGGCATCAATGCAAATACACCTAAGAAATCACGTGACGATGCACATGGTCCACATAGACAGGGGTATAAATGCAAATAAGGAAAGTACGGGGTCCTAAATGCAAAATGTTCGGAATAAAATGAACTTGATAAAATATTTACATGAATAACTAATAAATGCGAAAAGAAGAGGGGCCTAAGAACAAATTACCCCTTATTAAATATCGAGGGCTGGATGTGCGCCACGCGGAAGATCTGACAGTCGAGGAGGCACGGCGCACAACGAAAGAACCCTCGGCGCGATCGAGCGGCTAGGAAGCTCCCACGTGAAAGATCTAACGGCTGAGGTGCGTCGTGGGTGAACGAAGGGCTTCCGCTCTGATCGGACGGTGGAGGCTCAGCCACGTGGATGATCGAACGGGTACAAGACGCTGTGGCTAAGCCTCGCTGAGCCAACGGTGCGGATCGAATCTTCAGATGATCGGACGGTCAGAGCTGCTCCTCGAATGGATGGCTGGGATGCGAACTGGAGCTGAAGGTCGATCGGTCGGCTGCAGAGGATGGAGGACGAACAGTTCGCCGGCGAACTTCGCCGGACTCGTGCTGGCACTGGAGTCCTCTTCGGAGGCCACGGATGATCGGAGAAGAAGCGTGGAGGCCTTCCGCGTCTGATGGGGGTCTCCGATGACCCAGCCGAGCTCCGGAGAGCTCCGGCAAGGTCGGCGGAGATGGAGTTGCTGGACCTGATGGTCCAAGCCCTCAGATGGGCTTGGATGAACCTGCAATATAAACCAGAAAGCTCGCGGGTCGAGGGCAAACTGCCTCGACCCCGTTAGGCGGAGTGGAAGTGATTGGGGGGTCGGTATGGGCGAGCTCCGGCGAGGGGGTGGACGGAGGAGCTCGAACCCCAGCTCCTGTGCGAGCTGGGTTGAATGGAAGGATGCAGAACGTGCGTGGGAGGAAGGAGGAGGCTATGGTGCAGCCCGATGGTCGAATGGTGGTCGGATGTGATCAGAATCGACGATGGACGGCGGAGCAGCGATTTGGGGGTGATCGAAAATTAAAGAAAAAGAAAGGGAGATGGGTCTACCTGGGTGGACGAAGTGACTATGGGCGAGCTTGCGCAACTCCTGGTCCTTGCCTTGAGAAGCGTCGACCTCCGAGGCTCGAGCTCCTGCTCTGGGCGGAGCACGGTGGTGTGTCTCGCCGGATCAGTGGTTCCCGGCCCCTCTCCTCGCTACGACAGCACCTGGAGCGAGCTGTCACTCTCACTCAAGCACTGGAGGTCACTGGGGGTGGAGCGAATGAGCCAAAGATGCGAATGAAGGTGGCGGAGCTCGAGCTATATACGTTGGAGGGTCCGGGAAGATGAGCGCGGGTAGGGCAATGGAGTGCGCGGATCCCGAGACGGATGTGCCGGCGAGGGTGTTGGATCTGACGTGATCAAAACGGACCCGGGGTTTGGGGGGAGGATGATCGGGTTTAGACACGAAAAATGCGAGAAATCGGGCCGGGTGTCAAAACCCGTGGGAAGTGGTCCTGGGGGGGTAGTTGACCGGGCGGTCAACAATCCCCTGGACCAATGGGTGAAGGCCACGTGGCAGATATTTGAAAGTTAAATTAAAGATAGCTAATGGCTGAATTATTAAAAAGTTAAAACATGAAATATTTTTATTTTAATTTTTTCTATTTTTTAGTGATTTTTAATTAATTTTTCAAAGTAAAAATAAGGTACTTACATTATATAGCTATATATAGGTATATGTACAATATAGAGTTTTTTTTTAAATTTGATTTTTAATTTGTTATTTTTATACAATTTTATTCCCATTTTATATTTTATTTATTTATATCATAAAATTAGGAATAAAAAGATATTTTTACTTTATTTTTATTATTTATATACATAGGTGAAATAAATAGGTATGTACATATATATACATGGTATATTTACAATAGTATTTTTGATTTTTATTTTGTTATTTTTATTATGTTTTTGTTTTAATTTAATTTATTTATTTACACTATATAATATAGAATATTTACAAAACTTTTAGAAATTAATTTTATTTATTTATAAGGCTAAATAAATAAATATGAGTGGACTATATACATGGTGAAAGTGATGTTTTTGTTTTCTTTTTAATTTTTCTATTTTTATCTTGTTTTTATCTTTATAAATATATACAAGTATTTACAAGCCTATTTTAGTCTCTTTTTGGGAGGAAAATATTTTTATTTTATTTACATAGATATTTACACACACGAGCCCTTATCTCCCTCTACTTTGGCTTTTATGCGGTCAGGCCCATGCTGAGCCCTCCTTTGGGTTAGGTTGCTCAATATTTATTCTAAATATTTCCCTCTTTTCTTTTTAATCTTTATTCTTTTATTTTTGCACAAAAACATGCTAATTATATGTTTTTACACAATGCATGCTTTTGGTAATTATTTCTATTTACAACTATGTACATGCATTTGCAAAGGTTTTTGTAGCTAAAATATAAGAATACAGAGTGATGAATGAGTATTCATCACCCCCCTTTACTTAACTTTGCTAGTCCCTTAGCAAACACTTATTTGAAAAAGAAGTGAAAAAGAAATAAAGAAAAAGAAAAAGAGAATGTACATGGATCAAGGTTGATTATTAAACTTGCCTTCATTTAAATTAAGGAATGGAGCTCGATCAGATCTTTGGATTATTAATGTGTCGGAACCTTATTTGGACTTAAGCCTAAAACTCAACAGCCTCTAAGTTCCACTAATCTATAACCAAGACTCCTCAATGCTCGAGATCAGAACAAGTCATCAATCACAAACCCTGAAGACCATGAATCTTTTCTTGTCCTGTGAATGTGAGGCCTAAGCTCTCCACCTCAGAAATGGTAACTTGACAACCCTCCCCAACAAGGTAACTCTATGACCTCAATCTGGACACTCTTTCCTCGAGGAGTGGGGTATTCCCTTCTAAGTTCAAGTTCAACCGGCTCAAGAAGAGGAGGAAGAAAAGAATGGGTCAAGGCCAGTGTAGCCATGTACCCTTGGGAGCTTGACCAGTGTAGCCAAGTCTCCCTGCTGCAAGCTACATCAGGTGGATCATGAAACTCAAGCTTTGCTTATTGCACTCTATATACATACTCTGGTGGGATTATCATTTTCTCTCAGACTCACCACTTTTTTGGAGTTATTTTCTTTTTGCATTTTTTTAAGTGCATCTATACAACATATACATGTGCAGCATATATACAAGGAGTTTTTCCTCTTGAGCCAGTAGACTATCCCTCTTTTGAAGCTTTATTGCAACCCACAACTCCCGTCGTTAGACCTCATGGCAACCAGACCAAGTTGAGACGCACTTCCTTCACTAAAAGAAGAAGAGAGGTTCCGCCTAGAAGTACTACCCTCATATGCTACCCCAAGTCAAGGAAGACTGCCTCCTCACCACCTCATCCGTAGAGAGCTCGGTGCAAAGTGCTGGTGTCCAAGTAAAGCCATAATCTATATGAGTCATGTGTTGTTGTTAAGTGTTCTACTTAGGCTCATTAAGATGACATATGATCATAACCTAGTGGACTCAAAGAATTAAGTCACCATGGACCTGAAAAGCCTTAAACCTAGCCCTATAAGGTTCCTCTTAGAAGTTAGGTGGATTAAGATCTTAATCAAGCTCCATTTCTCAATTTGATTCCAGGCTAGTTTAAATGTCAACTATCATCCAGAAAAACTATATACATATGTACAAAAGATGCTATTTACACAAATTTTTACAAACATGCAAAATTTTTGAAAAATGTTTTGAAATCATGAATGGATGATGCATGAGGTGCAAGTTTTGCAAAAAGTATTTACACATATTTACACGAGATTTTTGCAAACTTTTGATTTTCAAAACATTTTGGAAAAATTTTGTACTATGTACATAATTTTGATAAGAAAATATTTACACAAGCTTTACACAAAAGATTTTTGAAATCATTTTACAAAAATAATTTGTACACTAGCTATTTATGTGCAAATAAAAGAAGGTTTATGTACATGAAAATTTTTTAATTTTTGTGATTTTTAGGGTTTTTAGCCATTTTATTTATTAACACACTCACACAAAGTACGAGTTATGGCTAAAGTATATATGAAATATATACACCCCCCCTATACCTAGCTCGAACGATGTCCTCAGAGTCAAGAGCGATGAAGAAGACATAACTCGTGCTAGGTATAGGGAAGTGAAAAGAAAGGCTATATACAAAGACGAATGGATAAAATAGAAAATCAAGAGGATCTCGGGTCTTCCCCCTATACTTAGGATCAAGTAATCCTAAGTATAGCAGGTTGTACACTAAGGAAGAACCGAGCGGAGAATGTACAGGGTCTACCCCCCATATACTTAGGGTGAAATATCCCTAAGTATAGGTAGCAAAAACAGGGGTAGAAAGAAACAAAAGAAATACCCGAAGGTCCTACATCCCCCCTATACTTAGGGTAAAGTGCACCCTAAGTATAGCATAATCAACAGATGAAGAAAGGGATGTGGGACTAAAGAATGTAGTGATATAGACATATGGATCTATACAAGGCGGAAGATCAGTGAAACTCAGGCGTGAGATGCCTTAGATGTGAGTCAAAGACCACATCTCACGCAAAATGAATAGGGGCAAGATCAACGACCCGCGGCTCATGATCTAGAAATGGCTTGAGCCGCTGGCCGTTCACTCGAAAGGTACTCTCAGAAGACAACTCGGATATATCAATGCTATCGTTGTCGTGTACCTTTCTCACCAAGTAGGGTCCCTTCCACTTGCTCTGTAGCTTCCCTGGAAATAAACGAAGCCTCGCATCAAACAGCCATACTCTCTGACCAGGCTCAAAATTCTTGTGGCTGATGTGAGAATCATGCCACTCCTTCACTCTCCTTATACTGTAGGTTGTTTGAGAAGGCGATATCTATCAACTCCTCCAGGGCTGCTAACTCTGCCCTCCTCTGGTCTCCTATACCATCTGGATCCATAAGTATGTATGTAACTGCCCAAAGTGACCGGTACCTCAGCTCAACAGGTAAATGGCACGGCTTGCCATATACGAGGCGAAAGGGAGATGTGCCCAATGGTGTCTTGAAAGACGTCCTATATGCCCACAAGACCGAGTCCAAAAGCTGTGACCAATCCTTTCGGTCAGGGCAGACGACTTTCTGCAATATAGTCTTGATCTCCCTGTTCGACACCTCGACTAGACCATTCGTCTGTGGATGGTAAGGTGTAGCAACACGATGGTCTATACCGAACTCGCTAGCAAGGGCCTTTACCTGATCGTTGATGAAATGAGACCTCCCATCTGAAATCAAAACTCGAGGGACCCCAAACCGCGTGATGATGTGCTTCCCCAAAAATCTGCAAACTGTTCTCGCATCAGCGGCTCGAGCGGGGATAGCCTCAACCCAACGACTAACATAATCCACGGCCAACAGAATGTACTCGAATCCCTGACTCTTAGGGAATGGACCCATGAAATCGATGCCCCATGCGTCAAAAACCTCACAGAAGTGAATGGGCTGCATCGGCATCATATCATGCTGTCCACAAGTGCCCATCCTCTGACAGTCAGTACACCTCTTCACAAACTCATTAGAGTCCTTGAAGAGGGTAGGCCACCACAAGCCGGATTGGAGCACTTTCTGTGCCGTTCTCCTCCCAGAATGATGTCCTCCTGCCTCAAGCTTGTGGCAGTAAGTGAGGACACTATGGTGCTCCTCTTGAGGAATGCACCTACGCCATACGCTATCCCCTCCTTCGTGGTAAAGGATGGGATCCTCCCAGTGGTAGGACTTGGCCTTGGTAGGACTTGGCCTTCGCAAGGAAGGTCTCAAGCCTCTGCCTGGGCCAATCTTGTGGGACTTTCCCAACAACGAGAAAGTTCACAATATCGGCATACCACGGGAGTGAGGCGATAGCAAGGATCGCCTCATCTGGGAAGGTCTCACAAATGGGATCAATATGCTCAGACTCCTCAGGCTGCTCTATACGGGAGAGGTGATCCGCCACCACATTCTTGACTCCAGGCTTATCCTTGATCTCAATGTCGAACTCCTGGAGTAGAAGGATCCATCTAGTAAGTCTGGCCTTGGCATCCTTCTTTGCCATGAGGTATCGGATGGTGGTGTGATCAGTGTACAAGGTCACTCTAGATCCAATGATATAAGATCGAAACTTATCTCGGGCGAACACTACGGCTAGCATCTCCTTCTTTGTGACGGTATAATTCCACTGCGCGGAATCCAATGTGCGGCTAGCGTAGGGGATAGCAAAGGGGACTCCATCCCTCCTCTGTCCCAGCACGGCCCCTATGGAAAAATCGGAGGCATCCGTCATGATCTTGAATGGGAGAGACCAATCAGGCGGCTGGAGAACAGGAGCCTCAATAACACACTGCTGGAGAGTCGCAAAGGACGAAAGACACTTGTCATCGACAAGGAACTCGGTGTCTTTCGTCAAGAGGTCACTCAACAGCCGGGCAATCTTGCTGAAATCATGAATGAATCTCCGATAGAAACCAACGTGCCCCAGGAATGACCGTAACTGCCTCAAATTGGACGGCGGTGCGAGTTTTCTAATGGCATCGACCTTGGCCGGATCAACCTCCATGCCCCTGTTGGTGATGATATGGCCAAGCACCGTCCCTTGAGTCACCATGAAGTGACTCTTCTCCCAAGAAAGCACCAAATGGACCTCTATACATTGCTGGAGTACTCGGTCTAGGCAGTTTAGACAGGAGTCGAATCCGTCGCCGTAGACTGAGAAATCGTCCATGAAGACCTCCAAATACTCCCCTACCATGTCCGAAAAGATCAACAACATGCATCTCTGAAAAGTCGCAGGGGCATTGCATAGCCCAAATGGCATGCGTCGGAAGGCGTATGTGCCGAAGGGACAGGTAAAGGTGGTCTTCTCCTAATCCTCAGGAGCGATGGACACCTGGTTGTAGCCCGAGTACCCATCCAGGAAACAGTAATGGCTCTTCCCTGCCAGTCTCTCAATGATCTGGTCAATAAAAGGCAGGGGGGAATGGTCCTTCTTAGTGGCCCGGTTGAGTCTCCTGTAGTCAACACAGACCCGCCAAGAGGTGGGTACTCGTGTAGCAATCTCCTCTCCCGACTCACTGATCACAGTCGTGATGCCCGTCTTCTTGGGCACCACATGCAAGGGGCTGACCCACTTGGAGTCGGAAATGGGATAAATAAAATCTGCGCTCCACCATTTTTGAAATCTCCTTCATGACGACCTCTCTCAGGTTGGGGTTCAGCCGCCGCTGGAACTCACGCGACGGCTTCGCCCCCTCCTCGAGATAAATATGGTGGGAGCACAACGATGGACTAATCCCATGGAGATCTGCTACGCTCTATCTGATTGCCTTGCGGTTCTTTTCAAGAACCCCCATCAAACGGGATTCTTGCTCTCCAGTCAGATCGGCGGAGATGATGACTGGGTACATCTCAGGCTCGCCCGCAAGGAATCTATACTTCAGCGAAGTAGGGAGCGGCTTCAGCTCTGGACAGCTGGGTGCTGGTAAATCTGGCTTCGGAAGAAGGTGAGTGTATGCTGCCAAGTCTACCTGGGAGAATGAAAACGAACTCTCGCAAACTGGATCCGGAGAAGGCTGCTCATCTGAACTGTCTCTGGTCTGCTCTGCATCTACCTCCTCCTCAGCTGTAGGCTCTATGGGACTCAGGTCTGGCATCTGATCCTCGCAATCTGCCCAATCAGACTCTTAATCCGAGGGATCTGCATCAAACAAGGTGGCATTAGTACCACCATCACACAAGGTGACCTCAGTACTACCATCATTAGAAATCGTGTCGCGGTCAAGAACCGGCTCTGCTGCCACTGAAGTATCCTGGACCAGGGCTGTGCTCTCCAAGCTCTCCTCTGCTATCAACTCGGCATCAGCGGTGTCTGGAAATGAGAGGATGGCCTGTGCTGCTGGGTCTGCCCATGCTGCCTCATCGTCTATGATCACAAAATCACAGTCCTGGTGGATGTCTAGCCCTGCATCTGTCAGCTGCTCTGTGTCTGTGCTGGTCTCTGAGCATGCTCTGTCTCTGGCTCTGTAGTCCTCGACCGTCTCTATTTGTACACTTTCACCCTCGACACGAAAGTATACCTTCCCACTATCATGGTCAGTCACCGCCTTAGCTGTGGCCAAGAACGGACGACCGAGGATGATGGGGGTATCGGCCACTGAATCAGGGATCTCCATGTCCAACACTACGAAGTTCACGGGGAATTGCAGGCCCTGAATAGTGACGATAACGTCTCGCAACAATCCCTTCGGCATCTTGACAGACCGATCAGCAAACTGAAGGATTGTCCTGCTCTGTCTAAGAGTGCCCAACTCGAAGCGGTCGAGAAGGGCTGCCGGAAGGAGGTTGATAGAGGATCCGCTATCCAATAGAGTCCGGTCGAACCTCTGCTCTCTAATGTGACATCTGACATATGGGGCTCCTGAATCTGCCTCTTGGCCGGCAGACGGTTCTGGATCGCGAAGCACGTGGCTTTCGTCAGCACATGAATCTCTGAATGGTGGTTCCTCCTCCTCCTCCTCCTGACTGTAGTCCTATCTCTCAACGATCGCTAAAGAAGGGGGATGTGCTGCAAAGCCTCCTGAAGGGTCAGCTGGATATGGAAACGATCAATCATGCTCTGGCTGAACTCCTCCTGCTCTCTCTTTTTTGGATCTTTTTCTTTTTTCTTCCCCTTCCTCATCTGAAGGGCTCTAGGGAAGGGGGTCACAGGGTCCTTCTCAGATGAAGGATTAGGAATAGGTCTAGACGGCTCGACGACCGGATCCGCACATACATCAAGCACCACAGTGAGACCAGAGTAAACTAAACCTTTTCCTTTATTCAAAACATGGTTCTGAGCTACATCAGTGGAAGGAAAAACAACAGCTCCCTCTACATGAACACCGGTGGCCTCAGTACCACCACGGGCTGGCTCTGTTGGACGTCTCGCGGCCTCAGTACCGCGTACTGGCTCGGCAACTCGGGTGGCGTCAGTACCACCTCCTCGAACTGGTGAAATGGAGGCCTCAGTACCGCCGGTGGGATCAGCATCCTTGGTGGCATCAGTACCACCGTCATCATCATGAGCGGCCTCAGTACCGCTCTCCTCCTCCTCATCTGGCGCCCTGGATGTATCCTCATGATGTCGCTCAACTGAGGCGCTGCCTGCTGGTGCCCTACCGCTCCTAAGTGTGACAAAATCAGCATCAAAAATGTCTGAAGACGTATCATCAAATGGATCACTAGGAGTGGCATGCTCAGTGTAAACTACCTTCTCAGACTTCTGCTTCAGGCTGTTGGGATTCGGCTCTATCTGGGCAGGGATGGCGACCTTCCCTCTCACAATGTCTCGCATCTCCTGGCGGAACTCGTCCATCTCCCATCTGAAAGTAGCCTGCTGGTCCAAGAGGAGGCGGGCTATGTCGTCCAAGGCGGGGCTCTCGTAGAGTGGACCATGAGAGCCCGACGGGTAGCCTCTCTGGTAATGAGACTGCTGGAACTGGTGCTGCTGCTGCTGAGAGGGGTAAGTGGAAGGGTGCTGCTGCTGGTGTGGCTGGTGAGGCTGCTCTCGCCTCCAAGACTATCCCTACTGATAGGGACGAGGAACGAAGGATAACTGCTGCTGTGACTAATAGGCTAGGGGCTGCTGCTGCTGGTGATCTCTCTGCTGGCTGAACTGCCCTCCCTGACCGGATGTCTGCTGCTGCGACTGGGTACCTCCACTCCCCCACCTGAATCCGGGATGGTCTCGTCGGATCCCAGGCTGAGGACGGTCATACCAAATCCCGTTGACATCCATCAACAGCTCTGCATTGTAATGGGCTGGCGGGAGTACTGCCAGAGGCTGATCCGGCTGGTATACCACCATCTGCATGTCTGGAGATGGTGGTGACTGGTAAGAGGGTTGCTGCTGCTGGTACGGCTCCGCCTGTACAAGGTGAACCTGTCTAGGCTGCCGGTGTGAGCTGGAGCGCTGGAACGAGTTGCTGCTGCCGCCGGTATCGCCTCGCGACTGAAGACGGGGCTGTGAAGCTGTCTGTGCCTCCTGGAGACACATGAGCTGGGTCTTCATGTCGCTCAGAGTCTGTGCCATCTGCTCCATCTGAGTGATGCCTTGCACTGCTTCTTCTCGATCAGCTCCATCCGATCCAACTTCTCACTGATGATACCCATATCCGCAGCGGATGACTCTGCCTGTGCTGCTGCTATTGCGGATGAACTGGATGGACCGGCGTCGACCCGTGCCATCCTATGGTACTGCACGGGTCCTGGATGCTGCTGGGGTCTGCCCTGAGTGTACAACCTGGTCTGGGACATCACCATGTAGTTCTCGGCCATCTCCTCGTAGATGGCCCAGACCTGGTCGTGATCCTTGACGAAGTAAGACCCGCCACAAGAAGCGTTCACCAAGCCTTGGAGCTCTGGTGTCAGCCCGCTGAAGAAGCTCTGCACAAGGTTGGACTTCGAAATATCATGGTGCGGGCATCGGTCAGTCAGCTCACGAAACCTCTCCCATGCCTCGTGGAATTGCTCGTTGGGGAGCATGGAGAAGTTGCTGATGAGGGCTCTCGCTGCATTGGTCCGCCCGAGTGGATAGTACTTGTTCAAGTACTCGGTGCGGAGCTGCTCCCAGGTGTAAACGAACTTCCCCAAGTGCTTCAGCCAGGTGGCTGCTCTGTCGGCTAGGGAAAAGGGGAAGGCGAACATCCGAATCGTATCCTGGTCCACCTGACGGTCGTGAACAGTACTGCAGATCATGAGAAACTCCTGGAGGTGAAGATGGGGCTCCTCAGTAGCGAGTCCGTGGAAGCGGGGGAGTAACTGCAAGGTGTTCGGGGGGAACTTGAAGTCCCCCACGATGGCTGGAAGTACGAGCCAGTGGTGCGTGTGGTGCGTCAGTGTCGATCCGGGGTTGTGCAACTCCCGCATCGGTCTCGGTGGTCCTCCTGCCACGGCTGTTGCGGCTGCTGCCGCTGCGGCGACTGCTGCTGCGGCTGCTGCATCTGCATCCTCTGGGATCCTCGGTCCCTCTCTGCGCTCCTCGTGCTCAGCTCGCATCTGCTCCATCTCTCTCCTCATATCGAGCATGAATGCTCCCTGATCCCTCAACTGCTGTTGAACGGTCTCTAGTGAGGCGATCAGGGTGGAGTTGATCGCACCCTAGTCCAATACGAAATGCTCTCCTCTGCTGCGATCCTCAGAACTACCGGCCATGACGTCTGCAAAATCAAATGAGCCAAACTCAAGTGCTGTCAAGTCTGCTAATCTCTCCTCTGGCTCATATCTCTCAGAACCGAAAGAAAGGGGGTCGAGGGGGAACAGGGCGGAATCATACTCGGGCTCAGAGAACCGGTCTCGGCTCTCGCGGGCCAACCTAGATGAATGGGTAGACGTGCCCGAAAGCGGTGCAGCCAGAGGCTGCCTAAGAGAGCATCTACCCATCATCGTGATCTGACGAGTAAGGCGGATGAGATCTGGAGAAACTATGATTGGCAACCAAACCCTCTGTTCACCAACGCAACACGAGCTGAAGACCGTAAAGGCTCGATCAAATTATCTTGTCAAATTTTATTAGGTGAACAAACAATCTATCAGAGCGCTTACGTGACCTGTTGGGATACCCGATGCTACCCCAACCGAGTGGCCCGCACGAAAGAGTCGGTAGTCAGTTAGGAATAACACCGGAGGGATCTATCTAGTGAATGGGTCACTCTCTCACACAATCAAACCAAACAATGAGGGAGTTGCTCTCCCCAAGACAAATTTTTAAGTCAAGTGTCTTTTAGGGTCAATAGTTTTAGCCAGTCCCAATTTTATGGTTGTTCTTTTTTAATATTTTTCAATAAAAACAAAAACCTAACGAATTTTTCGTTTCTCCTGGTTATTTAATCAAAAACAAGGGGGAGAAGACGAAAAAGCCGATGCGCGATGAAATCAATGATGCATGCAGAGATAGAAATGCGTACCTGTCTCCAGCACTCTACATGCAAGTGATCCGTGAGAAATGTAAAGACAGGAAATAAACTACCTATATGGTGCAGCGATGAAAATCGAGTCCTAAACAAGCAAGTCTACTCGAAGAACCGTCTAACTGGTCACCGATCCTCCAAGCCAAAAGTCCGGACTCGGTCTACCCCTCCTCCTCCCGACACATCGGGTTCAGGAGCAGCGCTTGGCAGGGCATGCTACGGCACGTAGGCTACGAAGGGGATGAGTCAGTTATTTTTATTAATCAATTATTAGTAGGTCCAAATAATTGCACTATAGGAACAGGCAAGCAATTAGGTGTGGGGACCCTGCTAATTACGGCACAATCAAGTAGAAAATCCTAAGTCTAGGGGATCGATAAAAACCACTGAAAACCGGAAAAGGCAGCGAAAAACCAAAAGCCGCGAGAAAAACCGCGAAAACACCTAAGGGTCCCCCGAGCACACCGGTGCTCGACGAAACAGACCCGCTAAGTGTTCAAGTCCAAGAGTCTAAGTGTCTGTCCCTGTATTATTACAATAATAATCAAAATGAAATAAAACCTAAGCTAAACCTCTCCCACTCAGCCTCTCTCTCTCTCACGCTCTCCTGCGGCTCCGTGCAGAAGGGAGCCGCCTCCAAGTTCCTCGGTTGCGTCGGCTTCTCGATATCGGCCGCCTCGGTCCTCGGGCCCTCGCAAGAGAAGAGACAAGTGGTCAGACCAATAGAAATAATCAAACAATAATAATAAAATAAAATAGGGTATATGTGCAAAAATACCAAAAATAAATCAAACAAAAATCAAACAAAGACAAAAATAAAAGAAAATAAAAATAAAACAAAATCAAGCAAAAATAAAATAAAAACAAAAAGCCGCGAAAAGCTGTGGACTCTGAAAGAGCCGCGAAAAGCCGCAAAAAAGAAAATGAAAATAAAACGAAAACTACTAAGCCGTGCTCCCCGGCAACGGCACCATTCTGATGACCGAAGTGACCACTCGGGTATAAGGTGCTAAATGATCGTTGCGACCCAAGCAATCAGGCTCGATCAATCAAGAAAAATAAACCACCAATATAAGATAAAATCACTCAAAACAAGCTAGCGGTCTTGCTATTATTTTAACCTGGTATAGCGACCAGGGTCGAACACAAGGAGCACGAATTGTCCTCGCAGCCTACGAAGTAGTCAAAAAGAAAAGAAAAGGAAATGAAAAGGTATTTTTGGTGGTTTTTAAGTCTTTTTATTTTTTTTTTGATTTTTAATGTATTTAGAAAGTAAGAAAGACAACCAAACAAGACAATTCAACTATTTATTAAATGCACTAAAAATCAACCAGAAATTCAAATAAAAATATTTTTGTGTGTTTTATAATTTTTACTGTTTTAGTGAATTTTTGGGATTTTTCTGATGTTTATTTAATTTTCCAAAAATAAAACAAGGTCAGAAATTATAGGTATTGTCCAGCCGAGTTTAAGGGACTTAGATAAAATATCTAAGAGTCCCCAATAAGCCTGGAGGTATTTTTCCTGTATATAGAAATAAACAAGGAAAATTTGAGCACCTAAATTATTATTTTTGGATTTTTAGTTTATTTATTAGAATTTTTATCAGTTTTTAAGTGTTTTTCAATTTTTATAAGTTTTTAGTAATGAAAAATAGCCAAAATTGGCTAGAAAATCAAGCACAAAAAAAGAAATAGTAGGTAATTTTTTTGTAATTTTTAGATAGATTTTAATATTTTTTGGGATTTTTAAAGTCAGACAGTGATGAAAAGTGATGTTTTTGAATTTTTAAAAATATCAAATCAAAACAAAATTATCCCCAAAAATTCCAGAAACTTTTACACTATGGCAGGAGCCATGTATCCAATTTTCATTGGATTTGGAGTATGTTTGCTATTTTATTCAAAAATAGAAAGAAGGTACTGTGCACAGGGACCTAAGTGCAAATACCAAGAGTCCTGGGGGGTCCGGTGCAAAATACCCAGGTAAACACGCGCGTCGCGCGTGCTTGAGGCACTCAAGGACCTAAATGTAAGGAAAACAAGTTCCAAGGGCTATTTGGTAACAGGTACCAAAAGCCCAAGGGCTTGTTTGCAATTAACCCACTAATACACGCACATGCACAATTACTTTGTGCACATGGGTATAAATGCAATAATCCAAAAGTTTCATTCATTAAGCAGCATCCAGAACTATAAGGGCGTCAATGCAAATACACCTAAGAAATCACGTGACGATGTACGTGGTCCACATAGACAGGGGTATAAATGCAAATAAAGAAAGTACATGGTCCTAAATACAAAATGTTCGGAATAATATGAACTTGATAAAATATTTACAGGACTAACTAATAAATTCAAAAAGAAGAGGGGCCTAAGAACAAATTACCCCTTATTAAATATCGAGGGCTGGATGTGCGCCACGCGGAAAATCTAACGGTCGAGGAGGCACGGCGCACAACGAAAGAACCCTCGGCGCGATCGAGCGGCTAGGAAGCTCCCACGTGGAAGATCTAACGGCTGAGGTGCATCGTGGGTGAACGAAAGGCTTCCGCTCTGATCGGACGGTGGAGGCTCAGCCAAGTGGATGATCGAACGGGTACAAGATGTTGTGGCTAAGCCTCGCTGAGCCAACGGTGCAGATCAAATCTTCAGATGATCGGACGGTCAGAGCTACTCCTCGAATGGATGGCTGGGATGCGAACTGGAGCTGAAGGTCGATCGGACGACTGTAGAGGATGGAGGACGAACAGTTCGCCGGCGAACTTCGCCGGACTCGTGCTGGCACAAGAGTCCTCTTCGGAGGCCACAGATGATCGGAGATGAAGCGTGGAGGCCTTCCGCGTCTGCTGGGGGTCTCCGATGACCCAGCCGAGCTCCAGAGAGCTCCGGCAAGGTCGGCGGAGATGGAGCTGCTGGACCTGATGGTCCAAGCCCTCAGATGGGCTTGGATGAACCTGCAATATAAACCAGAAGCTCGCGGGTCGAGGGCAAACTGCCTTGACCCCGTTAGGCGGAGTGGAAGTGATCGGGGGGTTGGTATGGGCGAGCTCCGGCGAGGGTGTGGACGGAGGAGCTCGAACCCCAGCTCCTGTGCGAGCTGGGTTGAATGGAAGGATGCAGAACGTGCGTGGGAGGAAGGCGGAGGCTATGGTGCAGCCCGATGGTCGAATGGTGGTCGGACGTGATCGGAATCGACGATGGATGGCGGAGCAGCGATCTGGGGGTGATTGAAAATTAAAGAAAAAGAAAGGGAGATGGGTCTAACTGGGTGGACGAAGCGACTGTGGGTGAGCTTGCGCAGCTCCTGGTCCTTGCCTCGAGGAGCGTCGACCTCCGAGGCTCGAGCTCCTGCTCTGGGCGGAGCATGGCGGTGTGTCTCGCCGGATCAGTGGTTCCCGGCCCCTCTTCTCGCTGCGACAGCACCTGGAGCGAGCTGTCACTCTCACTCAAGCACTGGAGGTCACTGGGGGTGGAGCGAATGAGCCAAAGATGCGAATGAAGGTGGCGGAGCTCGAGCTATATACGTTGGAGGGTCCAGGAAGATGAGCGCGGGTAGGGCAATGGAGTACGCGGATCCCGAGACGGATGTGCCGGCGAGGGTGCCGGATCTGACGTGATCAAAACGGACCAGGGGTTTGGGGGGAGGATGATCGGGTTTAGACACGAAAAATGCGAGAAATCGGGCCGAGTGTCAAAACCCGTGGGAAGTGGTCCTGGGGGGTGTTGTTGACCGGGCGGTCAACAATCCCCTAGACCAATGGGTGAAGGCCACGTGGCAGATATTTGAAAGTTAAATTAAAGATAGCTAATGGCCGAATTATTAAAAAGTTAAAACATGAAATATTTTTATTTTAATTTTGTCTATTATTAGTGATTTTTAATTAATTTTTCAAAGTAAAAATAAGGTACTTACATTATATAGCTATATATAGGTATATGTACAATATAGAGTTTTTTTAAAATTTGATTTTTAATTTGTTATTTTTATATAATTTTATTCCCATTTTATATTTTATTTATTTATATCATAAAATTAGGAATAAAAAGATATTTTTACTTTATTTTTATTATTTATATACATAGGTGAAATAAATAGGTATGTACATATATATATATATGGTATATTTACAATAGTATTTTTTATTTTTATTTTGTTATTTTTATTATGTTTTTGTTTTAATTTATTTTATTTATTTACATTATATAATATAGAATATTTACAATACTTTTGGATATTAATTTTATTTATTTATAAGGCTAAATAAATAAATATGAGTGGACTATATACATGGTGAAAGTGATGTTTTTGTTTTCTTTTTAATTTTTCTATTTTTATCTTATTTTTATCTTTATAAATATATACAAGTATTTACAAGCCTATTTTAGTCTCTTTTGGGAGGAAAATATTTCCATTTTATTTACATAGATATTTACACACATGAGCCCCTATCTCCCTCTACTTTGGCTTTTATGCGGTCATGCCCATGCTGAGCCCTCCCTTGGGTTAGGTTGCTCGATATTTATTCTAAATATTTCCCTCTTTTTCTTTTTAATCTTTATTCTTTTATTTTTGCACAAAACATGCTAATTATAGGTTTTTACACAATGCATGCTTTTGGTAATTATTTCTATTTACAACTATATACATGCATTTGCAAAGGTTTTTGTAGCTAAAATATAAGAATAAAGAGTGATGAATGAGTATTCATCATCGGCTCCACATCGCAAGGGGGAACCATCACCTGGAAGAGGTATTGCCACTCGGATGGGGGGTGCGAGAGCGAGGAGATATGCCTGGATAAGCATATGAGCGATAGCAAGGAGACGCGACACCGCCAGGGGCTCGCGTTCTACCTTTCGCGAGCTTGATCTGGAGTCGAGCGATGAAAGGCGTTGGAGCTGAGCATCGGGCTCCACCTAGAACTTTGGAGATGGCGATCGGAGGGTACTAGGGAACATCGCCAAGACCTGTGAGTACCTCGCATGAATGTCGAGTGCGAGGGCAATGAGACACCATTGGCAGCCCCTGAACCTCGCCTCTGGAGGACCAGGTCTGGAGATGCGGCGGAGAGGCCCTGCTTGGAGGGAATTGCGAGCGACACCGGATAGGGACAGATCTAGGGTTCCGAAGAATCCTAATAAAATCTCTAACAGAATATGAAATGAACAGTACAATAATCTTCATAAATACATCTTCAACATCAACATCGAATCTCGAAAAATAAAGAACATAAAACCTTGAGAATCGAACCCGCACTGATACCATGATAGAAAATAGTAAGCGGAAGCGGGATGATAAACATAGCATAATAGAATGATAAACATGAAAGAACACAAGGTTTAACGTGGAACCATTCTCCTAAGGAGCGGGATGAAACCACGAGAGAAGCCCTCAAAGGGGCATATGCTTCACTACCTTTTTCTCAATCGACTATATGGGTGTGGGGCTCTATATAGCACCCACGGAATCTCCACATCTCCAAACAAGTAGATATGGGACTAAACAACTGAATGGGTGGTGCATACAACTTATACTCCATCAGTTACATTTAATCAAGAATATCAGTTTCAACTATAAGACAAACGTTGATTCCAAGTGAACAACTGATAGTTGATTATCGTGATCAATCTATGAAATCTGTGAGGTGCTAATCTGCGAGAAACATGTGTGGTATCCTACTTGTTCATGCCCCTCAAGTGTAGTGGTGGTGGTGGTGAACAGTGAGATGTTCACTACAGGCGGATGGCACAAAGGGGACGGTCAAGGACCGTCCCCTTTGTCGTCATAACCGTCCCTTCTGTTCATCGGGGATGGTCCCACAACCATCCCTTCTGCCACCGTCTCATTTACTTAGATGGGACGGTTCTGACAACCGTCGCTTGTAGTAAACCATTGGAGACGGTTGAAACCATCCCCTTAAGGATAACCATTGGGGACGGTTACAACCGTCCCTAGTACCACAACTAGTCGCGACGGTTATAACCGTCCCCATCTGTGAAGCATGAGGGATGGTTGTAACCGTCCCGAATGGTATGCAACCATTCCGCAACGGGCACAGAAGCCTATTAGCGATGGTTTAAACCATCCCCGTTGGTCCCTCTGGCCGCTAAAATGGGACAGAAGGTGGTTAACATTCTGAAGGGACGGATTGAACCGTCTCCCTTGATTTGCAGTGGGGACGGTTATGACCGTCCCCTCTGTGTCATAGATTAAAGGGGACGGCCACAGAAACCTATTAGCGACGGTTTAAACTGTCCCCGTTGGTCCCTCTGACCGCTAAAATGGGACAGAAGGTATTTAACATTCTTAAGGGACGGATTGAACCGTCCCCCTTGCTTTGCATAGGGGACGGTTACAACCGTCCCCTCTGTTTCATATAGCTAAAGGGGACGGCAACAGAAACGTATAGGGGGATGGTTGTAACCGTCCCCATTAGTCTCTGAAATGCAAAATTGCGTCCCGTGAGCTATTCTAAACAAGGGGGGACGTTTCTGTAGCACTTTTGGGGACGGTTATGACCGTCCCCAATGACCCCTGCCTGGAAAAAAATACTAGCTTCATTGTGTTTTGTTTACGCTCCCCCTGTGAAATTGAATATCACAATCCACATAATCAAAATGAAAGAAGCAATATAGCTCTAAAGAAAATGTTTATCAATTCAACATAGTCTTAATACTAATAGAAATATTACAATAAATTGTCCAGGAAATTAAAAACTAAAATTACTACAAGAGTTGTTATCTATTCGGATCCTTGACTCTTGTCGCTCTCCTCCTCACTCTCCTCCTCACTCTCGTCATCGTTGCTGAGATGTGTTGATTGTACAGGTGGCGTGGCTTGACTTTGAAGACGGCTTATAACGGACATGGCATTCGCCATTTCTGCACGCATCTTCGCCATCTCTTCGTCTTGTGCAGACATCTTTGCCTTTACCTCCCGCAGCTCCCTCTCCATCTCTCTTTCTCTCTGGCTCCCTTGGGAGGATGAGTGCGAACCACTTGCACCACCCATTCCGTACCATGTACGGATCGTTTCTCCATGTCCTCCGCAACGGATGCGTCCACTGTGTTCCGGACCACTGGCTTGACGGAATGCATCATCGGCTGACAACAGGAGAGTACTCGTCCCCGTGCTGTCTAGCGAGGGGGTGGTTGAAGGAAATGGTTAGATCCTCAAGCGCATCACGGAAGCGTGAGTGTCGTATCGAATACGACGAAGAGCGACTAGTTGCTCGATGCAGCGGAATTTAAAAATTTTATACGACGAAACCACATGATCCAAGAACACTTCTCGGATCGTTTCGTCTAAACCACAAACAAGTAATTAGGATTACCTCTTGAAGCGTGGTTGCGATCAAGTCTCAAAACGAAGAGACCTCCTGTCTCAAGTCCGATCCGACGGAGGAGACGCTTGCGAGCGCGGGGATGAACCGCGTGCTTCTCGCAATCCATGTTGATGATCCAAGCGGCGGATCTCCTGATCTCGACACACGAGATCCCACGTCTTCTTCACGAGCGGGGCGCACCGAAGGAGACGGAGATCCACGAGCAGAAGAACGTGCAGCATAACGACGATGCCGCGGCGATGGAGAACCTCTCCATGGCATCCATGGTGGACGACCATGAGAGGGAGAGAGAGGGCTGACCTCTAGAGAGAAAGAGAGAGAGAGATGCTTCTCAAGCATTGTATGTAAAGAGAGAGCCAAGAATGCATCTCTATTTATAGGGTTTTGGGATCCATGGATCTCAATCCATGTGTCATATAAAATCAATGGATGAGATTGATTTATGACAATCCAATGGTCAAGATTGTTGTTGGTAAAAGCCAACAACTTGTTATTTAATTTTGATTAAATATATTTGATAAATCAAATAAATATAATACCAAATTAAACCACACAAATAGAGAGAGAAAATAAGGGAGATACACCTTCCTCTTTGGAAGGGGTGGACGGCCACCAATTCCCTCAAGGAATTGGTGCCGCCCCCTCCTTTCCAAAAGGGGAGGACAATCTCCTTGATTTTCTCTCCATCCAATTTCCAACAACAATTTGTTGGTATTTTAATTCACCAAAATAATTCTCAATTAATTTTGGGAATATTGCAATCTTGACATTAAATTATTGTGAATCAAATTCACAACCCAAAACAAAATGTAATTTACATTTTCAATTAATTAAACAATGTGTATCCAATACACATTAATAATTAATCTACTAATATAAATTATATTTAACTCTCTCCAATACATTATAAATCACATTTATAATATATTATGAATAATTGGATATTACTATCCACATTATTCTTATCCATAATAATTAAATCACATTTAATTATATTGGATAACTTATTCTCATGTGCTCAAATAATATGAATCACATTCATATTATTTACATCTTTGATAATCAAATCACATTTAATTATCTAAGATAACTCTCCTTATAATATGAATCAAATTCATATTATTCATGATAATTAAATCACATTTAATTATCCATTTTCTCAATGCTCGGATACATATATCAACAATAGAATTATCCATGAACTCTTTCAAGGATAATGCGCTTTCTCCGCGAATACTTGGAGATAAGGACAGGGCGATTGTATTGTTCCACGTATAGTGACATGGATATTGAGATCATATCTCAAAACCAGATCTCGGGCCTCCCATAGATGCTTGATTAAATCAAGACCATAAATCTAATCTTCTCATTGAATCTGAATCACATTCAGATCAATGTCCAACATTTGGACTAAGATGAGATTACTTCTCTATTGAGAGGAGTCACTAAAATCCAGACCCGTTTCATCACTCCCTAGGAATGGAAGCGTCATGGTTATACAATCGTTGTATAACCATGACACTACATCTTATTAATTATCATAACCAGTATTCCCATAATACTTATTAGAATACCTTCATTCCTGAAGATCTCTATCTCCTAAGGTAACTGCAGTCAAGACCCTTATAGATCACTATCTACAAGATCTTAAACTTTTGAAGATAAGACTTTGAGATCACTATCTCCAAGTTTTATCATCTTTGAAGATATTATTATTATTACTGCAATCAAGTGTTTTATCTCCATAGCAGGATTAGTAACAGTTTACTACTCCCACTGCATGGTAGACATCTGGTTCTTGCACACATCTAGAATACATTCAGCTTCTCATAACTGATGCACAAGTGCAAGCAGTTCTAGCATTCACTTCCTCAACTCTTTGAGGTGCTATCCCTCTAGACAGGTCACTGCCACATCTTAAGGGAAGGAAGCTTTTCTTGGAATTGTCCAGAAAATGGAATAAGTCCAAGGTGTACTACTAATGAGACAGTCCCAATACCCTCTTCTCTTTGCTTCTGAACAACTTCAGAACTAATATCTAAGAGGTATCCTTGAGATCATATCTCGAGGTATGGGATAACCAGATTATAAAACACTTATTATTTATTCTTATATCATTCTAAATGATTAGAATAATATCTACATTAAGCACGATGAACACAATGGCACTCCCACTAAGCTTCACATGGTTCATCAAGATTTTATCTGAAATCACAACATTTATAATTTCATCAAAACTTATGTTCCATCTACAAGAAACTTATTGGAGTCCAAATATGGAGTTCTTCAGCTAGCACACCTTGCTTTCCTCAACCATGAAGCCCTGGGGCTACTTCATATGAATATCCTCAGAGAGGTATTCATAGAGGAATGCAATCTTGACTCACATCATGAAGATGCCATAGTCAAGTTGTGCAGCTATAGTTAGCAATATTCTGATGAGTTAAAGCAAGGTCACTGGAGAGCAAGTCTCATCGCAAGCGATGTCTTCTCTTCGGTGTGTAGCTCATGGCTACGAACCGTGCTTTGAAGGTCTCTACCTTCTCATCAGGTTCCCTCTTTCTCTTGAAGATCCATTTACATCTTAATGGGTCTGACCCATATAGGTGGATCCTCGAGGGTCCATATATGACACTTGTATATGAAGTCTACATTAGACTTTTATTGCTAACATCCATCTTTCCATGTCATGATCCTCAGGAGCTTCATCACATGAAATCCGATCATTGTCAGATTTAACTGACACATGGAATCCATCCTCAAACTTATTTGAAGAGGTATTAATGTTTCATCTTTAATTATCTATTTTAGTTTCCGATTTCAGGAGCCTCATTATCTTTTCAAGATTAAATGAGTTCCTTTACTTCATTTTCATCTTGATTCTCAAGAGAGTCATCCCATAAGAATCATATTCTCAAAGATGAGATTTTTTTAAGAATCTCAAGGTCATAAAGTAGGTATCCAATACCATCCTTTATTTTCCTAATGAAGTAGCACTCTCTAGTGCTAGATTCCAGCTTACTTGCATGGAACCTTATTAAGTATATAATGCAGTCTCTACTACATATATATCTTGGAAACTTAAGAGATAATTATGCTAGGATTAATCATTGATTAAATCATGTCACACATGATCAATTGTATCTCCCTACAACTCCTTTGAGTTAAGGTTCATTAGGAGGATTGAGATAGGAATGATATTCATATCTCCATAAGGTATTTCTTGAATTCATCTAATAGGTACGGGCTACCTTGGTTAGATCAAATTCATTTCATCTTCCTTCAAACTTTGGTTCTAAACCAAAATTGCAAAATCTTTGAACATTTCAAAGGTTTCTTAGGTGAAGAGAAGAGATCTCATATCATACATAATCATTAACAGATATCACATATCCATAATGTTTACTATGATATAGATGATCTGCATACATCAAAATGTATGAGATCCTTAATACCTAGGCATCTTACACCTTTCCCAAGGAAGGATGTATTAGACATTTTACTTTGAATACAATATTCACAAGTATGTGAGATTTGAATCTTTAGACAATCTAAAGTTTCATGTCTTACCAGTCCATTGATTTCATCAACAGACATATGTCCAAAATTTGATGCCAGATCATTGTCAAATGATCTTTATCCTCCTATTGATCTTTTAAAGGTTTAATTTTCAGTATTAGAAATCTCAATGAACCATTCAATAATTTTCTAATTTAATAGAGTCCACTAGATTTTAGATTACTATCTGAAATATTTCCATCATAACTCTTTATGATAGATTTATTACAGAATTCATGTTTATATCCAACAATTAGAAATAAACAATGAGTGTATTCTAATATCTAGGTCATAGAGACATTCTCTAAGACTAAGGGCTCCCACTGAAAATATGAAGTCTATTGATCTCATGGAAATTGTTGCAACACTTGCATCACTTTCAACATGGATGATCAATAAACCTTAAGATCAAATTTCTAATATTCTAATACATATGCAACCAATTGCAAGTGTTATTAGAAGATTGAGATACAATTATTAGACTTTACCTTATCAAATAAGTAAGTCAATTTCAATGATTATATGTAAATTATACTGATGCTCTATCCGAGTCCTTTTCTGAGGATTCTAGACAGACTTGATAGTCATACTATCAACACATCAACTTATTGCAGCATTGGCATTCATCCAACTCTTTGGATGTCATATGGAAGTCACAGAAGTACAGTCAACTATTTGATTATACTTCTTGCTTGAGTCCAACCCATGATTCCACTGCGCTCCCTTTATCTATAAACAACCATTGCTTAAGAATAAGGATCTCTTACGTTAAAATCAAAAATTTCAATATAAGAGTATTTCAACATTTATACAAGCTTCACCCAATTCATACAATATGAATATTATGAAGCTTCATGAATGACTAGAGTATAGATAGTAGAATGATGACACTCATCATCTACATCCATCTAAACTCATAAAACATAGGTTCAGGTAGGTATTAAAATAATTTGAATACATCATCTCTTATAGAGCTACCATTCTGAATGATGTAGAGAACCATATCATTCATGATTAAATGTCGAGAGCACATATGTATGCCAGAATATCTTTATTGATTTTATAAGGATTAATTTGATAATCACGATCATCATCGACATGTCACTTCAAAAGTACATTCGATAAGATCAAGACTTATAGAGACATACAAACCCTAGGGTTTTAGTCCTATTGTCTATTTAATTATCACTTCTCATTGTTATGAGGAAACTTGCACATTGCAACCACATACATTGTGTGTCCAATTGCAAGTACAATATCTGGATTATAGGGTTCAATCCACGATATTTTACTGGTTATTATTGAGTATAACATTGAGTGGGTTTAATGAAGGATTATCTGAAATAAGAAATTTGCATAAGAGTATATATTTATATATATACATGTTTTACTTTGATTTAGGAATTTTTATATCAAAGTTGTCTTGCAATGTCAACAATGAAAGTTCATTCCCTTAATCACTTTCAATGTAAGAGATATACTTACCATTATATCTCAAGCAAGATCTGGGATCTCCTTCCTTATCTTTATTGCATCCCAATAATATGAGAACCTACAACTCGGATAAAAAGAAGCGGGAACACATTCCGCCTTGCAAGTCCAACTTGCATCTCCCAATTCGGTCTTTAATACCCGGGCCCACCACCCCTAAGGTGATGTTGACCCGTCATTAATTGAACCAACCGTCAACAGGAATACAACTCGCTATGCGCAATCCAATATCGCCCCAATAATATGAGGACCCGATATTGGGGTCACTACGCATACGTCCTTACTCTTTCGAGAAGCGACGAGCCCGATCCAAATGGATCATATGCAGGAGCTGTCACTTCGGACAGGCGTCTCCTACATATAATATCTGGCGACGAAACTCTTCGCCTTGACGGGAGACCATGGATGTCACTTATGTGATCCTCCATATCTTAATCAAATTAAATTAATTTCTATGAATCACATTCATATAATTAATTCTTCCAAGGGAATTATCAACTCTAATCATATTAGAGTATTCTTAATTGGATATAATTAATTTAATCATATTAAATTAATTATGAATCCAAATTAATCAATCAAACTTAATTTTATGCTTGAATATATATATGGTATTATTCTCAAAGTACGTATTAATTCGTATTTTAATAATTAGAAAAATACATCATAATCCCTCGGACATTATCCCGGCCCTATCCGCTGTCATGGCCAGTACCGACGGGAGTGGGGCGGACCACATACGTTGCAACCCGCTGACCCAGCGATCCCCGACTAGACACCATATCCGCCTCGGGAAAGGATAATGCCAAATTGATTATTTTGTACTTGAGATGATCATCGATTCTTCAACCGAAATTATACCATATAGTAATCAAAATAATTTTAATTTTAAGGAAATTTTCTAGGCAAATTCCCAAGTCCTATTCAAGCAAGAAGTTTGATGATTATAATTCCAATTAAGGTTTAGATCAAATCTAATCAATTAATTGGTTGGGGCCAAGTCAATTAGGCAAATAATCATGTTTCAATATTTCACAAATATTTTTCAAGATTATTTCACGAAATTAATAATTAATTTCATTAATTGACAATCACATGGTTCTTGATTAGGAAAACAATTTCAGCAGTGACCCCTACTTACTAAAATTGGCATATCTCAATCATATTAAATCCAAATTAAGCAAAGTCAATTTTTAAAGTTTTCTAATTTGATTTAGGACAGAATCTAAGTGATGTTTCACGCATTTCGAGGCAAGTCTAAACAGTAATTAACATTTTAATCACGTTCAGATTCACAGTTCCCGCAACAGTGCATACATGTTCATTAAAACGACCATATCTCGAGCATACGAAATCCGATTTACGCAAACTCAGATCCTATGGTTTCCTTATTTAATGGAGAACATAATCCAATTATAAAATTCGTGTTTAAACAATTTAAACAGTGCCGAATTTATTTACTAAACAGATCTGCGAAATCAAATGCGATAAAAACTTTCGCGACCTTAGCGAACCCAAGTCGTCCTTGGTTAACGAATCACTATTCGAAACCGTCGACCTAAGGCTCTGATACTACTTGAAGGAAATGGTTAGATCCTCAAGCGCATCACGGAAGCGTGAGTGTCATATCGAATACGACGAAGAGCGACTAGTCGCACTAGTTGCTCAATGCAGCGGAATTTAAAAATTTTATACGACGAAACCCCATGATCCAAGAACACTTCTCGGATCGTTTCGTCTAAACCACAAACACGTAATTAGGATTACCTCTTGAAGCGTGGTTGCGATCAAGTCTCTAAACGAAGAGACCTCCTGTCTCAAGTTCGATCCGACGGAGGAGACGCTTGCGAGCGCGAGGATGAACCGCGTGCTTCTCGCAATCCATGTTGATGATCCAAGCGGCGGATCTTCTGATCTCGACACACGAGATCCGACGTCTTCTTCACGAGTGGGGCGCACCGAAGGAGACGGAGATCCACGAGCAGAAGAACGTGCAGCATAACGACGATGCCACGGCGATGGAGAACCTCTCCATGGCATCCATGGTGGACGGCCATGAGAGGGAGAGAGAGGGCTGACCTCTAGAGAGAAAGAGAGAGAGAGATGCTTCTCAAGCATTGTATGTAAAGAGAGAGCCAAGAATGCCTCTCTATTTATAGGGTTTTGGGATCCATGGATCTCAATCCATGTGTCATATAAAATCAATGGATGAGATTAATTTATGACAATCCAATGGTCAAGATTGTTGTTGGTAAAAGCCAACAACTTGTGATTTAATTTTGATTAAATATATTTGATAAATCAAATAAATATAATATCAAATTAAACCACACAAATAGAGAGAGAAAATAAGGGAGATACACCTTCCTCTTTGGAAGGGGGGGACGGCCACCAATTCCCTCAAGGAATTGGTGCCGCCCCCTCCTTTCCAAAAGGGGAGGGCAATCTCCTTGATTTTCTCTCCATCTTTCCAACAACAATTTGTTGGTATTTTAATTCACCAAAATAATTCTCAATTAATTTTGGGAATATTGCAATCTTGACAATAAATTATTGTGAATCAAATTCACAACCCAAAACAAAATGTAATTTACATTTTCAATTAATTAAACAATGTGTATCCAATACACATTAATAATTAATCTACTAATATAAATTATATTTAACTCTCTCCAATACATTATAAATCACATTTATAATATATTATGAATAATTAGATATTACTATCCACATTATTCTTATCCATAATAATTAAATCACATTTAATTATATTGGATAACTTATTCTCATGTGTTCAAATAATATGAATCACATTCATATTATTTACATCTTTGATAATCAAATCACATTTAATTATCTAAGATAACTCTCCTTATAATATGAATCAAATTCATATTATTCATGATAATTAAATCACATTTAATTATCCATTTTCTCAATGCTCGGATACATATATCAACAATAGAATTATCCATGAACTCTTTCAAGGATAATGCGCTTTCTCCGCGAATACTTGGAGATAAGGACAGGGCGATTGTATTGTTCCACGTATAGTGACATGGATATTGAGATCATATCTCAAAACTAGATCTCGGGCCTCCCATATATGCTTGATTAAATCAAGACCATAAATCTAATCTTCTCATTGAATCTGAATCACATTCAGATCAATGTCCAACATTTGGACAAAGATGAGATTTCTTCTCTACTGAGAGGAGTCACTAAAATCCAGACCCGTTTCATCACTCCCTAGGAATGGAAGCGTCATGGTTATACAATCATTTATGATCACATCACCCTCAGGTATTCCTAATACCTGTACATCCTGCATACTGGAAGACTCAGATTAAACCTGAAGTATTAGATCAACTTTATACTGTCTACTTCAGGGCTTTATCAGTAAGTTTCTCATTCGATCATTGGGAGTCGGTATTGATCATATACTTTCCAAAAGCATATATCATACCTAGGTCTTGATCATATACTTTCCAAAAGTATATATCAAACCAACAAATTCAGTCAAGCTTCCAAAGCGAGACGACCGTGCGCACGGAATTTGATTCTTCCCAATATCTCATGAGTGAGCTCATGTCTTCCGGTTCAGTAGTGAACCTGTATGATCCCTTTGAGAGATCGTATTACTCATATGCCCTTATATGCACACCAGCGCGCCGGTGTATAGACCTTGATTAGGCCATCAACCTATTGGTCTGCCAAATGTACATACTCAGACATATAGTAACACATCTGTCTCCGGTCAGAGGATGTGTGCCTATATCATGACAGCATATGATATAGGACTTTGGTTATCTCGATCTTGTTAAGTCAACTCTTTGACCTAACTCATCCGACACCTCCGAATCTCTATTCCTATGCAGAGGACCTGCATCAAGAGGTCGGTCAGATATCAACCTAAATGAGATAGGATTGCCATCTCCTACTCAGGCTGGAGATCATCTCTTAATAATCATTTGACGGTGCTTGATGAGTCCTCAATCTAACTCATTAGATATTCATCTAAGCACCAGCCTCTATGATTCAATAATTGAATCAACAGCTGTATGATTATTAAGATGGCCATGGTACATAACCCTAATTGCACTAAGGGACCTATTATGCAAATTATGTATTCTTCATTTCAGATCAAGGAGTGAATTGCAACAACATTTATTGCATAATGGCTCGCCGTGGGCTCGCATTTCCAACAGTGGTAGAGAGCCTAATCAGATCTTCCTGCATGTATAAATATTATAAATATTGTCAATATATGTAATAACTTAAGTCATTATATAAAGTAAAAGTAAATATTACTTACATCAATTGCTGCGTAGGCGTCATCATCCCACTGCACTTCTCCACCTAAATCCCGACTCTTTGATCTATCAAAAACCTCTATTTGGGTCATTTCTCGTTCGTTATCCCTCAACTAAAAAACACATTAAATAAGGTTTTAAAATCAATTCTACACTCAAACTTAATAATTACATAAATTGTTTAAATATTTACAAAGTCATCCTTCAACTGGTTAGTGTTCTTCCTTCCCATCTTATGGGTGGACCGGAAGCCTTTGGATCGATTCGCCGTATTTTTCGTAGAAATCGACTATAATTAAAAAATGTTATTACAAGCATAAATCAAGTAAAAACTAAACATTGTACGTACCGTGAATTCCTCACTGGACCAAAAATTAATCAACGTCCTCCATTGTTCTGGTGTAACACCAGGTGGGACGTTTTGCATAAGCTGATCATATGGAATCTGGGGGTTGTAATACTAATGATGGAAAAATAAATATCGTTAATCTTAATTCTTCCGAATTAAAAATAAAAAAATATTCGTACCTTTGCCTTTATGCGTTCCTTGTATCGACGCAACATCTCAGCAGCATGGGAGAGAATATGGGAATCGACATGGGCATTTCGTTCCCATGAAAAGACAGCCTTATACAACAAAAAATACAAAATATTAGTACAAAACTTAATAAAAAATGGTTGTATGATTTTTAAATACCTCCAAGTCAGATAGTATGGCAGCCTTGACAGCATAAGGAAGCTGCCGAAAGTCGTGGGTAGTGATGGGGACGCGCGCACGAGAAACCTGGCCAAGGTAGCTCTGAAACTCCGTAGAGTTCTCACCAACCGCATCCCCGCTAACAATACGCACATGCAACGTCTGCCCAGGTGCAAGACGATCCAAAAATCTACACTGAGACGGTCCACGTCGTCTCGGGGTACCTCCACTACCTGCATCAGACGAACCTGCCTATGGCTGCTAAGGAGGTTCGGGAACCTCCCGAATACGTCTCGATCTAGGAGCCATGTCTGAAATTTAAAAAGAGTTATTTCAAAAATATACATTTAGATAGATGACAATAATTTCAATTAATAGAAATTGAAAATGAAAAACATTACCTGAAATTGCTAGTTCCAACGTCGTTGTCTAATACTTCATGGAAAAAATCATTGGAGTTATTTTGATATGCAACAGCATTGTCTAGTGCATCTTCCTCTTCGTTTACATCGAAGAAATCTCTCGGTGTTGTTCTAATTGGTATTATCCATCCACTAACTGAGTTATCTGGAACATAAAAGACATGTTCGACCTGACTGGCAAGCGTATACAGTTCATTGGTTTGTAATCGACCTGTTTGCTTTAAAGAAAGAACCCCATTTCTATCCTTCTTGTAACCTAATCCAACTCGACCCACATCGTACCAGATGCAATGAAATAGAACATACTTTGCATCATGTGTAAAATTGATTTCTAGTATATCAATAATCTCGCCATAGTATCCGTCAATTTCAGCATTGAGATCAGCCTTCACTATTACTCCTGAAAGCTGTGATGCTTTATTTTCATCAATTGACTTCTTTCGAAATCTAAATCCGTTAACGATATAGCCGGAATGTGATATTATTAATGAGTATGGACTCCTGTGAATTATATCGAGATTTGCGCTCCACCGTTCATCTTTGGTAACTTTTAATAGTTCAATTTTATCCCCGAACCATTTCAGAAAGTCTGATTTGCTAGTGGTTGTTGATTGAAACTCTTCGAAGAAAGAATCAACCTCGTCTACTTGCATAAAAATATAATAATGAATAAGGTCTCTTTCATTGTCTGAAATACTACGATGGGTACTCTTTAGGATAGCTCGTCCATTTTATTGAAAAATCCAAAGTTTATTTGGATCTTCTGTCCACAACTCACCATTATTATTTCGTTCGAACCTATCGAATCTAATACTCTTCCATCACCCATATACATGTCACAAAATGTGATACATTCTTCACATAAATATCCCTCGGCAATGCAACCTTCAGGTGCATCTTTGTTAAATACCATATTCTTTAATTTCCGTAGATATCTTTCAATTAGATACATCCATCGATACTGCACAGGACCACATATCCAGGCTTCGCTAGCAAGATGAATAATTAGATGAACCATTATATCAAAAAATGTAGGTGGAAAGAGCTGCTCTAGCTTACATAAAGTTATAACAATATCTGTCTCTAGTCTGAACAATACTTCCGGGTCTAAAGTCTTCGAACACAAAGCTTTAAAAAACTGACTGAGTTCAATTAGTGGCTGCAAAACATCAAGATGTACAACTCCTCTGATTGACAACTGGAAATGAACTTGCATAAGTACATGACAATCATGACTTTTTAATGACGATATCTTTCTTTCCGTCATATTTATGCATCTGCTAATTTGAGAGAAGAATCCATCAGATACTCTAATTGATTTAATAAAATTGAGTATCTTATCTTTGTCAACACTGGATAAAGTATACACTGCTTCGGGAATTATTACTTTGGAATTGTCTGACTCAATCGGATGTAATTCGGGTCCGATACCCAATTGTATTAGATCACGTCTGGCTCGCAAACTGTCTTTGGCAGTACTAGAGATATTCAAAATTGAAAGAATATTTTCCATAACATTCTTCTCTATATGCATCACGTCCAAGTTATGACGGACCTGTAAAGTATGTCAGTAGGGTAGCTCCTGAAAGAATATACTTTGTTTTCGCCATCCACCAGTTGCCTTCCTCTTAGATAATCGGCCTAGAGAGAAGTTGCCCAAATTTTTTTGTTCCATCCACATTGTGCTTCCTGATCGGCGATTCAAACTTAAACAACGTCCAAACGACTGTCCATCGAACTTGTAATTATTTTTACTTCTTAACCATCTATGACTTACCGGTAAGAAACGACGATGTCCCAAATAACAATGTTTCATACTCGCACTTAGCCATGTCGAATGTGTTTTATCCATACAAATCGAACATGCGAGTTTACCTTTCGTACTCCATCCCGATAAATTGGCATATGCTGGAAAATCATTAATTGTCCACAATAAAGAAGCACGCATTGTAAAGAATTCTTTCTTTACCGCGTCATACGTACTCACTCCAGAATTCCACAGAATCTTTAGTCCGTCAATCAAAAGTTGCATATATGTATCTATCGTACTACCTGGCTCCTTAGGACCAGGTATCAATAACGACATCATCATAAAGGAAGATGTCATTGACATCCATGGTGGCAGATTATATGTAACAAGTATCACCGGCCAAATAGAGTAACTCGTACTCATATTTCCGAATGGATTAAAGCCGTCAGAAGCAAGACCCAATCATACGTTTCTTACTTCTTCAGATAACGATGGATACATTTCATCAAATTTGCTCCACTCCTCTGTATCTGATGGATGTCGCATAACACCGGTTACATCTTTCTTTTTGATATTACTGTGCCATATCATCATTTTAGTTGTTCTTTCGTATGAATATAATCGCTGTAAGCGGGGAACTAAAGGAAAGAACCGTAAAATCTTCTCCGGTTTTTTCCTCTTCAAATCATTATCATTATTCTTATATCTGCTACTTTTGCAGTCAGGACATGTATCTAAGTTTGAATAATCCTTCCAATATAAAATACAATCGTTCGGACATGCGTCAATTTTCTCGTAGTTCAGTCCAAGTGCACGAAATCTAGACTTAGCGTCCTTCCAGTCCTTTGGAAAGTTTTCTGGATTATTTAATAATATTCTAATCAAAAGTAAGACATCTGTCATCGTAACCGCTGTACACAGATTCTTCACTTTTATCTTAAACATCTCCAGAAGAAAACGTAATCGAGACATTTTGACTCCTAGCATAATGGCTTCTCTGCATCTTGTATTTTTTCAAGTAACGTATCCGGAAGCGAATCCATCATTTCATCGGTGTCATGTCCTCGAATGTTATCTACCGTCTCAAATATAGCATCACGGTCTTGTATTTCTGAGACATCTCTTTCAGTATCACCGTGGACATTACTATCTTCTTCTAAATTAACTCCTTCACCATGATATGTCCAATTCGTATAATGTAGCCAAAACCCATTTAATATCAAATGCTCGTAAACTATGGCTCGATTTTGGGTCAAAGTATTTTTGCATCTTATGCAAGGACAATGTATCTTATCTCCTTCACCTCGTACAATATGATAGTGCGATTCATATCGAAAAGCCCAGTCTATGAATCCGATAACTCCTTTATTATATGTCCGATAGTCATCGGATCTTTTGTTCATCCAACTTTTGTCCATTGCCTAAAGGTAAGATCCAAAGTTAATTTTAAAAATGTTTGGTAATTTTCAAAGTTGTATTTAGATTATATTTTTTTGATCCTCTAAACTAAACTATTAAGCAACTATTAAATCATTAGAAACTATGTATGCATATATGATTAAACTCTACAACATCTACTTCACAATCATAAAGCAACTAATTTGGGAGAATTGATTAAGTACCTCTACTTTACAATCATAAGCATTCATATATCATTATACAAACTATATGTTTTTGATCTAACAATGTATATACAACTTCTACTTTATGAAAATTAAACAATGCTTTTACAAATCTATACATCCAAATAAGATTATGAAATTAAAGCAAGCATAATATATTAATAAATTACCAAAAACTTTAAAAAAACTTACATCCAAATGAGGTGGAGGCCGGAGGGCAGACGTCGGAGGGCCGAGGAGGAGGCCGGAAGGCGGAGGAGGAGGTCGGAGGGCGGAGGAGGAGGTGGAGGCCGTAGGTCGGACGCCGGAGGGCAAGGGGCGAGAGGGCGGACGCCGGAGGGTGGAGGCGGAGGCCGGAGGGCAAGGGGCGAGAGGGCGGACACCGGAGGGTGGAGGAGGAGGCCGGAGGGCGGAGGAGGAGGCCGGAGGGAGGAGGAGGAGGCCGGAGGCGATATGAGGAAGGATGTCACCGCTAGGGGTCGATTGGAGGAATGAGGGAGATGGGTTCACCGGGGATGGGTATATTACCATCGGGGACGGTCGTTCGACCGTCCCTTTTAATAATAATCGGAGACGGTTATAAGTGGACCGTCCCCTCTGGTTGGTTTTAGGGACGGTTACTAAACCGTCCCCGATTATTATTATAAGGGACGGTTATAACCGTCCCTTATAATAATAATCGGGGACGGTTACAAGTTGACCGTCCCCTATGGTTACAGAAATTTTCCCCAGCGCGCCATTTACAGTGGTTTTAGGGACGGTTATGCAACCGTCCCATCAAATTAACTATATGGGACGGTTGTCACCTTCCCCTTTAGTTTCATTATAAGCGACGGCCACAGTGTAGTAACGAGGACGGTTATGACCGTCCCCTAAAGGCCGGGGCCGGGGACGGTCATGTAACCGTCCCTAAATGTCATGTTAAAGGCGGCGGTCATAATCGACCGTCGCTAAAACTTTACAGAGGGGACGGGCAGCAAACAACCGTCCCCTGAAATAGTATAGGGGACGGTTGCTAAGTGATAGTCCCCAAAGGCTGTCCAGTTTGTAGTGGTTCCAATGTCTTCAGATGTCTTGGACGTCCTTCCTCGCAGCAGGGCAGAGCAAGTGGAGCCCTTGAAGTTCCATATTCCGAAAAGGGTGCATATTCAAGACCGCATGCAAGCATATCAAAAACCTTTGGTTGGACCACGAGATCGTCACCCTCATCCACATACTCGATCGCAAACACATCTCTGAAAAGTAAACACTTTGTTGAACCATCGCCGTCATCTTCCTAGCTAGTCGTTCTCCCCATCATTTAGGCTTGTCCCTGAACTGTCGTTGGATGAAGTATTCTACTATGCGACATGCATATGTTGTCGCTTGATGTATGCGCTAGCTCATTCGGTGTACCAAACGAAAGATTTCATCGAATCAAGACACTTGCATTGCAATCATATCTAAGATAATGAACCAAACTAAGGGAAATCGATCATTTTGTTAGTGACTTACTATGAAGTCGAGGGCACATCCATCAATAAATCATTGTGTAATAAGATTGTGTACTCCTCACTGACAGGTTGTCCTCCTGGTACTATCAATAATGTAGGCAACATGTAGTCCTACGATTGTTCCACATATGGAGATATCCAACATGATACCCGACCCACACTGGCCGTTAAGGTCGTTGTTGTGAAGATGTTGATATGTGTCGTATAGCGTTGTAACTCCTTGAAGTACCAGCACCTGATGCGGGGTCCGATCAGGAGCCCTTCTTTATCTTCTCCCCTCCAATTTATTCCTTTCCCCCACAGTTATGGCTTCAAGATTTTTCTTCCCCTTTTTGCCATTATAAAAAATGATAAATACTTTTTGCAGTTTTTGTACTTCCACCATTTAGTCTTTTCCACTGGAAGAGTTAGTTATGCAAACCAAAATAAATATATAAAAATAAAGCTTATTCATTATTAGTGGTAAAGTCAGTAACAATCTCCCCCTTTCTTGATAATGATAAATTTTATATCATTTTTACTTTTAACCCCTTAATTATCCTCACCGTGCTTTGTTAAGAAGTATGTCAAATGTAGTACTCGTCAAGTCTCAATTACACAGTAAAAACTATATGTAAATCAATTCTTCTTTTAGCCAGGAAAGTCCTGAGTCAAATCCAAGGAGGCAAACATAGCTCAAGCGTAAAGTGACCTAAGTGCACCTAAGTCAAAGTCACTGAGTCAAGTGTGTATAAAGTGTAAGTGTGTAAGTGTATGTGTGATCAACTTGTTTTTCCTTTTTTTATTCTTGTATTTTTAATTATTTTTTATTTTTTAAATTCTATCTTATTTTTAAATTTTTAAATATTTTTTAAACTTTTTTGTAAAAAAAGAAAAGGAAAAAGAAAATGAGTAATTAATAATTACACAAAATGTTTAATTAACATATATATAACATGCAATTAATTTTATATTTTTTACACTTTTTAGGTGTTGCAAATTTTAAGTAATGTTTATGTATAAAGTAATATAAAAAATTGAAATATATATAAATGGAAATAACGGTTCTACAACATAAAATAAGTGGTAAAAGAATACTACAATTATAAAAATTTTAATTTTTGTTTATTTTATGTTTTTTTTATATTTTTTGCTGATTTTCAAAAATAGGAAATAATTTAAAATAAAATAAGACATAAATAAAGGAAAAAATATATGGGTTTTCGAAATAAGATTTCCCTTGCAAAATAACCCCATAAAATATCGAATGCATTTGTATTATATAGTATATAGAATAAGGTTTTCAAAACACTATTTTATATTTTTAGAAAATATATAAAATGTTAGTGATATTTGGCAGATTTGAGCAATATTTTGTAATTTTAAGGCATTGATACAATAAAAACCAAAACTAAAATTAATAGAAATGTGTTTTTGCACAAGGAATCTATGCTAAGTTTTTTCTTTAAAAAAGCAATATAGAATAAATAAATTAAAAATAAGAAATCAAATAGACTAAAATGGAGTATTCAATTTTTATGCATGTAAAATTATCTCCAAAAACTTCTCTTTTTAAGAGAAATTACCAGATGAATACAAGAAATATCATGCAAGGATTTGAAAAATTAATTCATAACATGGCAAAAATGTTAATATTTTTACAAAAATACTCAATATCGAAAGTTTTATGCATTAATGAAGCATCACATATCAAAACTTCATGAACAAAAGATTATTATATGATTTTTAACGGAATAAATAATCTCAACCAGGCATGCAAATTCCAAATTTCATTGATATGTCAAAATATCTTCAACTTTGGACCACAAAATATTAAACAAAACCACATGAGTTCAGCTGTTAATTAAAAAACATTAAAAATTTCATCTTGGTCCGCAAGATATTCAGTCATGGAGATAGGGACATTTTTGCAAAAAGTTCACTTAAAATTGAAGTTTAAAAATGGGATATTTACACCCATAACCCTGAGTAATATGGTAATTACCCCATGAACCCTCTATAAACACTAATTATCCTCAGGACCCTGAATAACCACGCCGTTTTACACCCATAACCTTCCGTTACTTTCGTTCGTTAACTCAACCAGATAGTTGAGTTAATCTAACCCACTTCATGATCCTACGGTGGAGGTTAACCAATCATGATCTAACGGTTGAGATTAATAAAAAAAGAAAAAAAAAGAAGAAAAGGACGATCCCGAGTGCAGGCTGGAGGTGTTCTACCGAAATGGGTCAAGCTTTCATGGGGAGGAGGGCTTGGCGGAGGTGATGGGCGCGGGGTTGCTTCTGGGAGGAACTCGGTCCCGAGTGCAGCGCGGGGTTGGAGGCACGCGGGGGAGGGGGCGCGCGGGGGAGGAGGCTCGCGGGGAGGGGGGGTTGCAGGGGGGGGAGGCGCGCGGGGGAGGGGGCAGCAGGCGGAGGAGGGGGCGCGCGGGGGAGGAGGCTCGCAGGGGGAAGGAGGCGCGCGGGGGAGGAGGCTCGCAGGGGGGAGGAGGCGCGCGGGGGAGAGGGAGTTGCAGGGGGGAGGAGGCGCGCGGGGGAGGGGGCAGCAGGCGGAGGAGGAGGCGCGCGGGGGAGGAGGCTCGCAGGGGGGAGGAGGCGCGCGGGGGAGGGGCAGCAGGCGGAGGAGGCGCGCGGGGGAGGGGGAGTTGCAGGGGGAGGAGGCGCGCGAGGGAGGGGGCAGCAGGCGGAGGAGGCTCGCAGGGGGGAGGAGGCGCGCGGGGGAGGGGCAGCAGGCGGAGGAGGCGCGCGGGGGAGGGGAGTTGTAGGGGGAGGAGGCGCACGGGGGAGGGGGCAGCAGGCGGAGGAGGGGGCGCGCCGGGGAGGAGGCGCACGGGGGAGGGGCAGCAGGCGCTGCAACCTTGGGCATGCGAGGGGGGCTTCGAGCGGGCGCTGCATCTCAACCTGAGCTTGCAGGTGAAGGCCGGGAGGGAGGGGGAGTCTCAACCAGACGCAGGCAGTGGCTCGACCTTGACTTACAGGTGAAGGCCGGGGGCGGGGAGGGGGGTGCGAGGGAGGGGGCTCCGAGCAGGTCTGCAACCTGGGGGGGAGGGAGGGAGGGTGCGGGGGAGGGGGGCTCCGAGCGGGTCTGCAACCTGGGGAGGAGGGGGGCTCCGAGCGGGTCTGCATCCTAGGGCTTGCGCCAGGGGTGGGGAGGGAGGGTGCGGGGGAGGGGGCTCCGAGGTGCGGGCGAGGGGGGCTCCGAGCGGGTCTGCAACCTTGGGAGGAGGGGGTGGAGGAGTCGCACGGGGGAGGGGGGCTGCAGGCGGAGTCGCGCGGGGGTGGGGGGGCTGCAGGCGGAGGCACGAGGGGGCGGGGGGACCTGGGAGGTCGAAGGGGAGAGGAGGAGGTTGTCGGAGGAGCTTGCTGCTTGGAGGAGGAGGTGGGTGCTGCTTGGAGGAGGAAGAGGATAAGGTGGAGGACTTTTTTGTAAATAATAGAAACTTAAAGGTTATAAATATAAAATACATAACGGATACCGTCAATAGTTAACGGCAAAATGGATGGAAGTTGACTCAGGGTTATGCAATGTAAGGGTTAAACATTATTCGGGGTTCTGGGTGTAATTCGTGCTTACGCAGGGTTCCTGGGGTAATTACCATATTACTCAGGGTTATGGGTGTAAATATCCCTTTAAAAATCACGGGCATGTACTTATCTATAAAAACAAAGCTTTAAAGGAGGCAATTGCAATTTCGCCGCGGCTCAAGTGATGTCACGAGCTGTTTTAGGCGGCTGGGTGCGATAGAAAATCTCAAGATATCTGGGACTAAGAAAGAAAATTACTCATCACGTGCGCCTCGTACGTGACATCCTGTAGAATTTGAATGAACGGTGCCGCTCCGCTGCACTCATGATTTGACCGTGTAGATCGAGGTGCGCCTGAATGGCTTGGATTAGAAGCTCGAACGAAGATCAATGGTGCAACTATCTCTGTTCAAAGGTCAGATGGTTGTGGGGCCTCCGATCGACGATCCACAGCTGCTCTGTGTTCAACAGTCAGATGTGAAAGGAGAGGACTCATCTGATGGTGGATGTAGCCCCTTCCCCTCCCCTTCTTTGTTCCTGCTCAGTGTGAGATACATGAAGACATGTACATTAAGCGGATACGCATATATATGTACATATATACATACATATGTACATAGTACATACATGTACGCAGACATGCATGCAAACAAATGTGCATACATGCACACATGCATGCATGCATATGTGCGTACGTACAAATTCATAGGTATGTACTTACATATACATATTTGTGCGTGTATCAAATCAAATGTAATTTATTTTCGAGTGAGTCCGTGTTAATCAAGCTCAATTTGTTCGAGAATCGAACCTACGAATACGAATCATGTTTATATTCGATTCATTTTATTTGTTATTGATTTTTTTTTGGAAAGAATCCATAACTCAATTAGCACCTTTATGGAGAAGAAATTTAGCTTTCCTTCATGGGTTGTGAGTAGGGATGCAAACGGTTACTGATATATCCGTATCTTATCCGTCACCGTATCCGTTTTATACAGATTTTGACATCCGTATCCGTATCCGTTTTAAAATTGATACGGATATGGATTTCATTTTTATATCCGCAAACATCTGTATATGTATCCTTATATCCATTTTCATATATAAATATAGTCATAGATTTATTTTTAACCCTATATAACATAATTCTATACCTTCTTTTACCATATTTGTACAATTTTTATGATACAAACACATTTAGTAAATTTATATCATGTGTTTCTCATCCAATTCGTATATATTTAAGTCGATTCTGTAGAATATTTCTAACATTACTCGTATGCAATCAATATCCGTTTTACATCTGTATCCGTTTTTAAAGATATGGTAAGATAATTCTAATATCCGTCAATATCTGTATCTGCATCCGTATTCGTATTCAAAAACGGATAAAAATACGGTAGTACATATATCCGTATCCGTATCCGTCCGTTTGCATCCCTATTTGTGAGGCATGATATGCCTCATTCCACGTTTCCTATTTATTTTACCCCAATGAAGAAGAATGGAAATCAAACTCGTACGCCGTGGCGGACTTTTGTGCAACGCGGATGCAAGTATATATGATTGGAAAAGACAGTGTTATTGTCTGGATGTAAACAAAAAGGTTAACACCACACCTCTCATGTGATGAAAAAAGACCTGCTTTGTGGGTTAACACCACACCTCTATTGTGTGATGAAAAGGACTTGCCTTTTGGGTTTTGTCCAGCTGACGACAAATGCTTCTCCTTTTAGCGAGACACCCCCTACCTTCCTTTCCTTTGGAACCACGTTCGCCTTGCATTACATGCATGCCTTGCACCAACGTCTCATTCAGATCCTACCCATTACCATTTTCCGCCAAAACTTATAGTTCCGACGTGGCTTTTGTCTTCTGTTCGTTGGCTTCTCTCTGAGCGACGAAGAAAGATCCACGTCATCCTCTAGAGAAATTTATTAACCTTCAACAAATGTTTTTAAATCGAAACAAAATTGGGATGAGTTAAAATATGTATAAAATACACACTCAAGTATTATTAAAATAAATATAAAATTAACTATTAACGAAATATCTTACTTTATACGTAAAATATTTTCTTGAATATTCAGCAGTAAATGTCATTCATATAAATATAAATAATATTTGAACTAAATACTCCCAAATAGTAATAGATTAAGTTTAATTATTATTCAATCCTTTCAAATAGTTGGGTTAGACTAGTTTGTTGGTGCTTTGTAATGGATAACCAAAAGACATGTGTTCAAAATTTATCGTAGTCAATATTATTTTAATATAAATTTAAAATTTAAATTGTGATTGAGTGGTTCAATAAACTGAATTTTAGTGGTCGATTAAATCTGCAGTGAGAACTGTCGAAATCGAATAACCAAACTGACTTGGACCTGTCCGGTTTCCAACCGTGGCCGTCAGATTCCTCTAAACTGCACTGTACGCGCATGGCAGGCGAACTACGTAAGTAGCAGATCGTCGTTGACAAGATAACATGACAATGATTCTTTATGTAACATATATATTGACGTGCGGCCCTTTGTTTTCGATTCTCAAGTTCCCACGCGCATGGACGGTAGAGGTGGCAATTGATTTGATTAAGCGGTTGGTTGAGCCATAAGTGGATATACATTTAATTGGCCCGATCGACTCGTGTAATGTGTACAATGGAACATTCACAAAAAAATGTTATCATAAGCCTATTTTGTTGTAGTGAAAAGAGTGAAAATGGTAGCTTCTTCGCTCTACTTTCTAATAATTCCATCACTTAAATATACATTGTCTCATTTTGACGTTTATATTCAACACTATGAAATGATGTTCTATGACCTCTCAATTTGTTTATCATTTTATGTAGAGTTCTACTTAGATTGATTTTTTTAATCATATGGTCAAACAATCACATGATCAAATTGTAACCAAATTGACTTATGGAACGGATAATCTAATATTCATTATCGTATCTTCCATAGTTAAGTATTCATTGTTTGACTCTCCATGTTCACGATGAGTATAATATTCATTGGAATATTGTTGATAATTAATCACATAATAATGGTTATTCCTTCTCTTCTAGTCATTTCTAAATTAACAATCAACAACAACAACAAAGCCTTTTTCCCACATTAAGTAGGGTTGGCTACAATGATTCTTTGCCTTCATTCAGATCTATCTTGGGTCATTCTCGGGCTAAGATCCAAAAAAAACTAAGATCCCTTCTGATGAATCTCCACTTCATCACTTTTGTTATATATCTATCATGCCAACGCTTCACCTTGTCCTTGTACACCAAACTGTTGTCATATGCGCGGTTTCTGATTTCCACAAGCTCATTCAGATCCAATTCTCTCTGCTTCTACCCAAGGTGTATGTTCCAATTGGCCTTCTTGATTGCTCATTCTGATTTGTGCACTAGTTCTGCGGGCAAATGGCACGGCTTTCTTAATACCATTCGGAATGGGGAGGCTCCTAACGGTGTCTTGTAAGCTGTCCTATACACCCATAGGACCTGATCCAAAATCTGAGACCAGTCCTTCCTGTCTGGGCGGACAAGCTTTTGCAATATAGTCTTCACCTCCCTGTTCAACACCTCAGTCATACCATTGGTCTGTGGGTGGTAAGGACTCGTGACACGGTGTTCAATGCCGTAGTCCTTCAGGAGTTTCTTCACCTCCCGATTTACAAAGTGGCTACCCCCTTCTGATATCATCATTTTGGAGATCCCGAATCTAGAAATGATGTGTTCTCTGATGAATTTACAGACAGTCCTGTTGTCTGCGGCTCGGGTCGGAATAGACTCCACCCATCTGGATAGATAATCTACCGCAAGAAGGATATACTCGAACCCGTGGCTAACAGGGAATGGGCCCATGAAATTGATGCCCTAGGCGTCAAAGACATCACAAATGATGACAGGCTGCATTGGCATCTCATCCTTGGAACCAACGGTTCCTCCCATTCTCTGCCATACTGAACACGGCTTCGCAAAGGTGATGGCATCACGAAACAGAGTCGGCCAGTAAAAGCCACACTGAAGTACCTTCCATGTGGTCCTCTTCCCGGAGTGGTGTCCTCCTGCCTCTAAGCTGTGGCATAAAGAAAGGAAACTCTAGTATTCCTCCTGAGGAATACACCGTCTCCAGACACAATCCGGTCCTTCAAAGAAAAGGATCGGATCCTCCCAATGGTAGCCATGGAAGGACATATCGATATCGATATCGTTTCGATATCGTGTCGATATCGATATATCGACGATATATCGCCGATATATCGCCGATATATCGCTATATCTAGGATTCTTTCTGAAGAAAATGCCTGAAATCGGATATATCGATATATCGATTTCGATATCGGTCCCATGTCGATATCGATATATCGGCGATATATCGCCGATATATCGGGATACGGCCTTCCATGATGGTAGCGTCTAGCGTTCGACTTCAGTCGGTCGATGTGGCTCTTGGGCCAATCTTCGGAACTTTCTTGGAGACAAGATAGTTCACGATGTTGGCGTATCATGGGAGTGAGTCGACAACAAAAATCGACTCGTCAAGGAAGGAGTCTCGAATAGGTGAATCCTCGGAAGTATTAAGATCTTCGAGACGAGAGAGATGATCGGCTACTACGTTCTTCTTTCAAGGTTTATCACGGATGTCCAAATCAAACTCCTGGATAAGTAAAATCCAACGAAGAAGACGTGTCTTCGCGTCCTTCTTCTCCATCAAGTATCGCAGTGTCATGTGGTCAGTGAACACAATTACCTTGGATACAATTATATCATTAATTTGTCAAAATAAATACTTGGTCATTTGTACAAAATATTATATAAAATACTGATTATTTATTGTATTTAATTCTAAAATAAAAGAATAAAGGAAGAAAAGAAAAAGAAATAAAACACCGTAGGTGTTGAGTGATCCTAGACTTGAAGACCCATTCATCATGATGATTTGGTCAACAATAAATAAAGAAGTGGGGGATAGGGCAGATAAACTGTACAAAGTTACACAGAAAACCAAACATAGAACCCTAATCTTAATTCATCTAAAATTGATTTTTGGGACTTATTTTATTTTATTATTTGTATACTTCAAATAATAAAACTCTCAATGTGAAAGTTGTTGATATATAGAAAAATACAAAATTTATATCATAAAAAAATAATGCATATTGTGCTTTATACACTCAGAATAAAAATTTGAAATCCAAACTACCCATACATGTATCTCCTCCATATGAACTCAAAATTCATCAAAATCATTTTAATTATATATAACTTTTTCTTAACTTTTTAATGAAGTTTCATTTAATTTAGAGTTAAGATACAAAAGTTAGGTTTTAGACTCCTATTGTACAATATACCTGAATAAAATATTTATTTTATTTATTCTTTATATTCTATATTTTTTATAACTTTGTAAATATTACTTAAAACACATATCCATAATTAAAATGAAATAAAACTGCTAATATAAAATAAAAAAATGTATATTTAAAATACATAGATGAGTTACCTAAGCATATACCTATAGAACATATACATCTATTTAATTAAATGTACAAATAACTTCAAAAAATACAATAAAAATATATTTATGTATATTTAAATAAAGTATAAATATATAAACTATGTGTACAAAATAATAAAATTTAAAATAGAAAATAAAAATATACAATATATAGGTAAATATATCTATGTATAAATATTAACCCCTAATTAAAAACCTCGAAAAATAAATAAAAATATATATTAAATACCTCATAAAATTAGAAACGCCTTTTAATTTATAAAAATTAATTAATTCACTTAATATTTTATATTCAATTTCAAAGGCATATTTACCTTGTATTTTCCTGGTTGGACCACGTGGACCAACTAGGAGCCTTCGGCTGTTGACCTGGGTCAACTGTACGTCTGACCTTGGCCGTCTTTGTTAGACCTCATGGGATACCTGATTTCTCCTCTTTTCTATGCTTTCTCCATATCTCCTTATCCCTCGAGATCTCCACCTCTGTATAGCACATACCATCGTCCTCTTCGCTGACCTCACCATCTTCACCTACCACCTCCTCCGTCCATGCAATCCCTCCTCGAAGTATGCTCCATCTCATCCTATAAAACCCGACCAACTTCCTCCTTTTGATCCCTCTTCATTGGTTTTTAACCCCTCAAATCAGTCCTAGAAGCTTCGCACTTGTGATATGAGTGCCCAGCTGCTGATTTGCAGTGAGGAGAAGTCGAGGAGGAGGAGATCATGCCATCGCTGAAGCTCCACCTGGTAGTTCCGCCTCTTCAACCCAAGTCGAATCGAGGCCCATTTTCTTCGTTTCTTATTTAATTATTAGTCATAGTTTGCATGTTCGTTGTTAGTTTTAATTTTTAATTAATAGTCTTAGGTTAAATCCAATTTCTCTGTAGATGTAGAGCTTGTTCTCCAGGTTGATTTCATAACAAATCAAACACCGTTCCGGCCCATTGACCACCACCTATCATTCCTGATACTGTTCTCCGCACCAACAACCTGTTTCCCCCTTGATACATGCACGGATTCGAGGATTCAAAGCTCCATCCTCTATTTTCGCCCGGAGCTGCTGCCACACCATCATCCACATAGCTTCCAGCTGCATTTTTGGGCCGAGGTGTCCACCTCGAACCGCCAAAGCTTTCTGTGCTGGAACGAAGTCTCGTAGAGTATTTGGATCAACGATCGAAACCATCTTCATAGCTCCAGGCCGCTGGAACTCTCTTGACTCGCCAGATCTCTATGGATGAGATTTTGAACATCTGAGGCAACATGCTGCTGTGGAGAGTGCCTGAAGTATAAAGGACCCTTCGATGTGAAGAAAGGATCTCGGAGTCTCTGGCATTCAGAGATCGAAGCAAGGCCGTGGCTATTCTTGGACGTTCTTCATAAGCATCGAGGTACCATTGGATCAAGAATAAGGGCCTAGGTCTAATCCTAACCCTTGGATTAAATCGAAACGATATGCCTACCAAAGACACACAATTATTTCAAGTGGGACATTATGGCACGCTCCTGGCCATCCACTTTCGCCTTGATAGGGGTAAATTTCAATCGCCCCCTCCGCCTTTTATTATTTGTAATAGATCTTGTAAATATTTTATTACATTCAAAAAGTAGTGGACAAGTTGCATATATGCCCTGGAACACTTCTAGAATTACAGTTTAGTCCCAGGCCACATCACCTCACGTGGCGGCACACGTGTGTGGGTTTTTTGTATGCAAACTCTCCTGGGTTCTTAAAATAAGAGTTTAATATTTAAATTTTGAATTTCAGTTATAAACTTTTGGGTATTTTGCATTGTGCCACTTGCCTTTTATTTTGATTGTAAATATACCCCTACCAGTGTTAGCAATGTGAGCCCGAGGTGAACCATTCTGACGATAAATGTTATTGTAATAAATAATTTCTCAATAAAAGCTATTGATTATGTTTCACTCCCTTTCTGAAATTGATTGAATGAATGCACTATAAGGTCCCTCTGTACAATAAGGACTATGTACCATGGCCAACTTGATAATCATACAGCTGTTGATCCATTAATGGAATCATAAAGGCTGATGCTTGGATGGATATCTAAGGAGTTAGATAGATGACTCATCAAGCATCATCAAATGATTATCAAAGTGATGATCTCCAGCATGAGTAGGAGATGGCAATCCTTTCTCATTAGGTTGATATTTGATTGACCTCTTGATGCATGTCCTCTGCATGGGAATAGTGATTCGGAGGTATCAGATTAGTTGAGTCAATGGGTTGACTTAATGAGATCGAGATAACCAAAGACCTATGTTGAATACTGTCACAACATAGCCAAACATCCTCTGACCAGAGACAAATGTATTGCTATATGTCTGAATATGTACATTTGGCAGACCAATAGGTTGATGGCCTAATCAAGGTCTATACACCGACGAGTTAGTGTGCATGTAAGGGCATATGAGTAATACGATCTCTCAAAGGGATCATACAGGTTCACTTGTGAACCGGGAGACAAGAGCTCCCTCATGAGGTATTAGGATTGATCAAATTCCATGCATGGTCGTCATGCTTTGGAAGCATGACATGAATTTGAAGGTAAGATATATGCTTTGTGAAAGCATATGATCTATACCAAATCCCAAGGACCAAGATTGAGAAACTTAGTTATCAAACCATGAAGATGACAGTGTAAAAGTGATCTATATCTTTAGGATGATCATAGGTCTTCCAGTATGCAGGATGTACAGGTATTGGGAATACCTGAGGGTGATTTGATAATAAACGATTGTATAACCATGATGCTTCCATTCCGAGGGAGTAATGAAACAGGTCTGGATTTTAGTGACTCCTCTCAATAGATAAGTGACCTAATCTTAGTCCATGTATTGGGCATTGATCTGAATGGGATTCAGATGCAATAAGAAGATTAGGTTTACGACTTTGATTTAATCAAGCATCTATGAGAGGTCCATGGGATCTGGATTTTAGATGTGATCTCAATATCCAAGTCACTATACGTGGAACAATACGATCGCCCTGTCCTTATCTCCAAGTATCTTAAGAGAAATCGCATTGTTCTTGAAGGGTTCAAGAATAATTCCATAGATCTAAGCATTGAGAAATTGATAATTAAATGTGATTTAATTATCATGATGTATGTGGAATTATCCAATATAGTTAAATGAGATTTAATTATTGTGGATAAGAATAATGTGGATAGTAATATCTGATTATTCATAATATATTATAAATGTGATTTATAATGTATTAGAGAGAGCTAATTATAATTTATATTTGTTGATTAATTATTAATGTGTATTGGATACACATTGTTTAATTAATTGAGAATGTAAATTATATTTTGTTTTGGGTTGTGAACGTGATTCACAATTTTCCAATGGCAAGATTGCAATATTCTCAAAATTAATTATGAATTATTTTTGAAGAACAAATCACAACAAAAGTTGTTGGATTAAATAATGGAGAATTTCATGGAGACATGCAATCTCATGAGATTTCATGAGATTGCCCCCACTTGGAAATAAGTGGACGACTACCAAGTCCTACTTGGGATTGGTGGTCGTCCACTATATTCCAATGGGAGATGAGATCTCCATGGAATTTATCTCCTTATTTGATTGGTTTAATTTTAGAATTGATATATTTTTGATTTGTCAAATATATTTGATCTAAATTAAATCATAAGTTGTTGGCTTTTACCAACAACAATCTTGACCATTTGATTGATCATAAATCAATCTCAACCATTTATTTTATGAGTCCCATGGATTGAGATCCATGGATCCCAAAACCCTATAAATAGAGAGGCATACTATGCTCTCAAGGGCTAAGCTTTTGAAGCACTTCTCTCTCTCTCTCTTTCTTCTCTCTACACATCACCCCTCTCTCCCTCTTCTTGGTGGCCGTCCACCATACCCTGGTGGGAGATAGCCGTGCTTGGATCAACTTGTTGGATTGCGAGGATCGCGCGACTCAACTCCGCGCTCGCAAGCTTCTTCTCCGAGGATCGGACTTGAGACAGGAGGTCTCTTTTCGTAGAGACTCGATCAACCACGCTTCAAGAGGTATTTCTTTATACTTGTTGTGGTTATAGATGAAATGATCCGAGAATCGTTCTTGGATCATGCGATTTCATCGCATGAAAATTTTTTAAATTCTCTTGCACCGAACAATTAGTACGACTAGTCGTTCTTCGTCGTATTCGATACGACGCTCATGCTTCCGTGATGCGCTTGAGGATTTTTTCCATATATTTCAAGTGGTATCAGAGCCAGATTGAAGGTTTTGGATAAGATCCGTAAACCTAGGATGACTTGGGTTCGTAGAGGTCGCGAAATTTTTTATCGCATTTGATTTTCGCACTTCTCTTTAGTGAATAAATTCGGCCCTGTTTAAATTATTTAAACACGAATTAATCACTTGGATTTTATTCTCCATTAAATAAGGAAACCATACGATCTAAGTTTGCGTAATTTGGATTCCGTTTGCTCGAGATATGATTGTTTTAATGAACATGTATGCACTGTTGCGAGAACTACAAATCTTAACATGATTAATGAGTTAATTATTATTTAGATCTGCCTCAAAATGCGTAAAATATCACTTAGGTTCTGTCCTAAATCAAATTAGCAATCTTTGAAAATTGATTTTGTCTAATTTAGATTTAAATTGATTGAGATATGTTAATTTTAGTAAGTAGGGGTCACTGCTGAAATTACAGTCCTAATCAAGAACCAAGTGATTGTCAATTAATGAAATAAACTGTTAATTTCAAGAAATAATTATGGAAAATATTTGAGAAATATTGGAAGATGATTATTTCCTTAATTGACTTGGCCTCAATCAATAAATTGATTAGATTTGATCTAGATCATAATTGGAAACACAATCATCAAACTCCCTGTTGAATAGGATTGGGAATTCGTCTAGCAAATTTCCTTATAATCAAAAATGTTTTTATTATTACTATATGGTATAATTTCATTTGAAGAACCGATGATCATCTTAAGTACAAATTGATCTATTTGGCATTATCCTTTCCCAAGGCAGATATGGTGTCTAGTCAGAGATCGCTGGGGGTAGCGGGTTGCAACGTATGTGGTCCGTCCCACTCTCGTCGGTACTGGCCATGACAGCGCGTAGGGACTTGATAATGCCGAAGAAATCAAGATGTATTTTCTAATTATTAAAATTCGAATTAATACGTACTTTGAGAATAATACCATATATATTCAAGTAAAACAATCAAGTTTGTCGATTGAATTAGATTGATAATTAATTTAATATGATTGAATTAATTATGTCCAATTGAAATACTCTATTATGAATAGAGTTGTTGATTCCCTTGGAAGAATTAATTACATGAATATGATTCATAATAATTAATTAAAATTTAAATATGAGATGGAGGATCACACAAGTGACATCCATGGTCTCCTGTCAAGACGAAGGGTTTTGTCGCCAGATATTATATGTAGGAGACGCCTGTCCGAAGTGACATCTCATGCATATGATCCATTTGGATTGGGCTCGTCGCTTCTCGAAAGAGTAAGGGCATATGCATAGTGACCCCAATATCGGGTCCTCATATTATTAGGATGATATTGGATTGCGCATAGCGAGTTGTATTCCTGTTGACAATTGGTTCAATTAATGACGGGTCAACATCACCTTAGGGGTGGTGGGCCCGAGTATTAAAGGCCGAATTGGGAATACAAGTTAGACTTGCAAGGAGTAATGTATTCCCGCTTCTCTTTATTGGAGTCATAGGTTCTCATATTATTGGGATATGACAAAGATAAAGAGGAGATCCCAGTTCTTGCTTGAGATATAGCGGTAAATATATCTCTTACTTTGAAAGTGATTAAGGGAATAAACTTTCATAGTTGACAGAGCATGACTAATTTGATTTAAAATGCCTTAGTCAAATATCATAAATTGAATATATGATTATATGTTCTAATATAGTGCATTCTTAATTTCAGAAAATGAAGTCCATGAACCCATTAAGCAGGCTTCTGGAGGTCAACCAGTTAACTAGACCGAATTACTCGGATTGGATCCGTAATTTGGAGCTTGTTCTCTCGGCTGAGCACATAAGTTATGTGCTCTCAGAAGACAAGCATGAAAAACCTAAATCAAAGGAAGAAAAAGCATACAATGACAAGTATGATGAAGATCATGTCTTGGCTAGATGCTATATCTTGGGTTCTCTCTCCAATGTTCTTCAGAAACAACATGTGGAGATGAGTACTTGCCAGGAGATAATGCAGAATCTGAAAGATATGTTTGGTGATATTAACCGCACCCAGCAATACAATATTATGAAAGAACTCGTTTACTGCAAGATGCAGGAAGGAACTTCGGTCTGTGAACATGTACTCAAAATGTTTGGGTACTTGTCGGAGCTGGAGACTCTTGGGGCAACCATAGATGCAGACATGCAATCTGATTTCATTCTGTTGTCGTTGCCCAAGTCTTTTAATAACATTGTGATTTCATTCCACATGAACAAGATGGAATTGACAAACGCTGGGCTTCTTGCTGCATTAAAGTCTGTAGAAGACGTAATGAAGAAAGATGGTCCTGCTGGCAGTGCAATGGTTGCAGAGGTCAGAGGGAAGCGCGGTCGGAAGCAAGGTTCTCAGAAGGGCCCGACCCGGAAGAAAAAGAAGAAGGGACAAGGTGTTGGCTCATCTTCCAATGCATCCACTCTAATGGCATCAAAGAAAATCGACTTTTGTCACCACTGCAAGAAGCCGGGGCACTGGAGGTGTAACTGCCCGGATTACCTGAAGTCGGTCGACAAAGGTAAAGCTCCATCAGGTATGAAATCTACTTTTATCATTGAAACCAGTTTTCTCGTTGGATGAGAAGGAAGTTGGGTTGTTGATTCTGGTGCTTCTATTCATGTATGCAATCTGTTGTATTTGTTTCAGGAAATTAGAAAATTTGAAGAAGGGGAGATAATCATCCAGATGGGATCTGATGCAAGTGTTGCAGCAGTCGACATCGGGACTTGTCGGTTATCATTATCTAGTGGTAGAGTTCTAATACTTAAAGAGTGTCTTTATGTACCTGAAGTCAGGAGGAATTTGATATCTGTATCTAAGCTAGTTAGAAGTGGATATTCATTCCTTTTCTGTAATAAATTAGTCATAAATCATTATGATAAATATATTGCAGATGGTATTTTGACTTCTGGTGGACTCTATGAATTGTGCATTAATGAGCATGTCATAAGTATTACAACCACTAATAAAAACCCTAAAAGATCCAGGGAGAATAAAAATCATTCAAATATGTTTTGGCATCAAAGGCTTGGTCATTTATCTGTTGATAGGATCAATAGATTGATAAAGGATGGACATTTGGATTTTCTACAAGTTCAATCTTTACCTACCTGTGAACATTGTATTCGAGGTAAAATGACTAGGATGCCTTTCCGTAACAAGGTTACAAGATGCGAAGGTATTATTGACCTAAATACATACCGATGTATGTGGTCCCTTCAGTACCCCGACTCGAAATGGATATCGATATTATTTGACGTTTATTGATGACCATTCACGATACGGATTTGTCTTCCTATTACGTCATAAATTTGAAACCTTTGAAAAGTTCAAAGAATTCAAGGCTTTGGTTGAGAACCAAACCGATAGGAAGATTAAACGAATTCGATCTGATCGAGGTGGCGAGTACCTCTCAGATGAATTCAAGGAATACCTTAAAGAGAATGGAATTGTCTCCAATCTCACTACTCCTGGAACTCCCCAACTTAATGGTGTTGCTGAAAGACGCAACAGGACCATCATGGATGTGGTCCATTCAATGATGAGCAAAGCACATTTACCACTTAGTTTCTGGGGATATGCGGTAGAGACTGCAATATATATCCTGAATAAGATTCCTAGCAAATCTGTACCTAAGACTCCTCATGAGCTCTGGTATGGAACCAAACCTAGTGTTAATCACATGAGGGTTTGGGGTTGCTTGGTTCATGCGAAGAACATGGACGCAAGTAAGCTAGAATCTCGCACTCGTGAGTGTTACTTCATTGGGTATGTTAAAGATGGTATTGGATACCAGCTCTATGACCCTGAGACCTAAAAGGTTTTTGTCTCTAGAGATGTGAAATTTATGGAGGATGATTTCCTTAAAGGTCAAGACAAAAGTGAAGTAGAGGAACTCATAGAATCCCATGAGGATTCTGAGCTTCCTAGACCAGAAACTGAAGAAGTAAATAAAGATGAAACACCCATACCTCTTCGAAGGAGTTCGAGGGTGGTTGCACCACCTGAAAGGTATAGATTCCATGTGTCAAGTGAAACTGAAAATGATCCTACTTCATTTGATGAAGCACTCGCGGATCATGACATGGATAGATGGATGCTAGCAATGAAGTCAGAGATTGACTCCATTCATAGGAATGGTGTATGGACCCTAGAGGACCCACCTAAAGGGGTAAAACCCATTGGGTGTAAATGTATATTCAAGAGAAAGAGGGGACCTGATGGGAAAGTAGAGAATTTCAAGGCACGGCTCGTAGTCAAGGGCTACACACAGAGAGAAGGCATCAACTACGATGAGACATTCTCTCTTGTGGCTATGCTCAAATCCATCAGGACACTGCTAGCTATAGCTGCATATCTTGACTACGACATTTGACAGATGGACGTCAAGACGGCTTTTCTCAATGGATACCTCGAGGAGGATATCTATATGGAGCAGTCCCAGGGCTTCATAACTGAGGATGGCAAAGTATGCAAGCTGAAGAAATCCACCTATGGGATCAAGCAAGCTTCTCGTAGCTGGAACATCATATTTGACGAAACCATAAAGAGTTATGATTTTGTGCAGAATCCTGATGAACCTTGTGTGTACAAGAAGCTTAATGGGAGCGCACATTGTGTTCATGTGCTTTACGTCGATGGCATCCTTGTCATTAGGAATGATACAGGGATGATGGCCAATGTGAAGATTTGGTTATCCCATACCTTTGAGATGAAAAATCTTGGAGAAGCTTCTTACATCTTAGGCCTGAAGTTGTTCAGAAACCGAGAAAAGAGGATTTTGGGATTGTCACAACATGGATACATTAAGAAGATTCTTGAACGATTCCGTATGGATAGTTCCAAGAAAGGATTCCTACCCTTAAGACATGGTATCTACCTGTCTAAAGGAATGTCTCCTCAAACTATTGAGGAAGAGAAAGCCATGGCTGGATGCCCTTATGTATCAGTAGTAGGAAGCTTAATGTATGCTATGATGTATACTAGGACAGATATCTGCCATGCAGTGGGAGTGGTAAGTCGTTACCAATCCTGCTATGGAGAACAACACTGGAATGTAGTAAAGAACATTTAAATATCTAAGACGGACGCAAGATTACATCTTGGTCTATGGAGATGGTGATCTCCAAATCTTGGGATACACAGATTTTGACTTCCAATCAGATATTGATGATCGAAAGTCGATATCAGTGTTTGTACTCCTGTTAAATGGTGGTGCTGTCAGCTGGAGAAGCAAGAAGCAGGGCACTACAGTAGATTCAACAACAGAAGCTGAATACATTGCCACATCGGATGCTGCAAATGAGGCGGTGTGGTTGCGCAAGATCGTCCTAGAGCTTGGCGCAGTTTCCTTTGATACTCCCATCCCGCTACTCTGTGAAAACACAGAAGCCATTGCCCATGCGAAGGAACCCATATGGCATCAAAAGATCAAGCACACGGAAAGGAAATACCACATCATTCAGGAGATTCAAAAGCGTGGTGACATCATCATCACCAAGGTGGCCTCTGCCGACAACGTTGCTGACACTCTTACCAAACCTATGACACAGAAGATTTTCGACCATCATGTAATGAGTATGGGTTTAAGGATTGTTCCTGAATGGTTTTGAGGGCTAGTGGGAGATTGTTAGCAATGTGAGCCCAAGGCGAACCATTCCTACGATAATTGTTATTGTAATAAATGATTTATCAATAAAGTTATTGATTATGTTTCACTCCCTTTCTGAAATTGATTGAATGAACGCACTATAAGGTCCCTCTGTACAATAAGGGTTATGTACCATGGCCAACTTGATAATCATGCAGTTGTTGATTCATTGATGGAATCATAGAGGCTGATGCTTGGAAGGATATCTAAGGAGTTAGATAGAGGACTCATCAAGCATCATTAAATGATTGTCAAAGTGATGATCTCCAGCCTGAGTAGGATATGACAATCCTTTCTCATTAGGTTGATATCTGATCGACCTCTTGATGCAAGTCCTCTGCATGGGAATAGTAATTCGTAGGTATCAGATTAGTTGAGTTAATGGGTTGACTTAACGAGATCGAGATAACCAAATACCTATGTTGAATGCTGTCACAACATAGGCAAACATCCTCTGACCAGAGACAGATGTATTGCTATATGTCTGAGTATGTACATTTGGCAGACCAATAGGTAGATAACCTAACCAAGGTCTATACACCGGCGAGCTGATGTGCATGTAAGGGCATATGAGTAATACGATCTCTCAAAGGGATCATACATGTTCACTTGTGAACCGGGAGACATGAGCTCCCTCATGAGGTATTAGGATTGATCAAATTCCATGCATGGTCATCATGCTTTGGAAGCATGACATGAATTTGAAGGTAAGATATATGCTTTGTGAAAGCATATGATCTGTACCAAATCCCAAGGACTAAGATTGAGAAACTTAGTGATCAAACCATGAAGATGACAGTGTAAAAGTGATCTATATCTTCAGGATGATCATAGGTCTTCCAGTATGCAGGATGTACAGGTATTGGGAATACCTGAGGGTGATTTGATCATAAACGATTGTATAACCATGACGCTTCCATTCCGAGGAAGTGATGAAACAGGTCTGGATTTTAGTGACTCCTCTCAATAGATAAGTGACCTAATCTTAGTCCATGTATTGGGCATTGATTTGAATAAGATTCAGATGCAATGAGAAAATTAGGTTTACGGCTTTGATTTAATCAAGCATCTATGAGAGGTCCATGGGATCTGGATTTGAGATGTGATCTCAATATCCAAGTCACTATACGTGGAACAATACAATCGTCATGTCCTTATCTCCAAGTATCTGAGGAGAAATCGCATTGTTCTTGAAGGGTTCGAGAATAATTCCATAGATCTAAGCATTGAGAAATTGATAATTAAATGTCATTTAATTATCATGATGTATGTGGAACCATCCAATATAGTTAAATGAGATTTAATTATTGTGGATAAGAATAATGTGGATAGTAATATTCAATTATTCATAATATATTATAAATGTGATTTATAATGTATTAGAGAGAGCTAATTATAATTTATATTTGTTGATTGATTATTAATGTATATTGGATACACGTTGTTTAATTAATTGAAAATTTAAATTATATTTTATTTTGGGTTGAGATTGTGATTCACAATTTTCCAATGGTAAGATTGCAATATTCTCAAAATTAATTATGAATTATTTTTGAAGAATAAATCACAACAAAAGTTGTTGGATTAAATAATGGAGAATTTCATGGAGACATGCAATCTCATGAGATTTCATGAGATTGCCCCCACTTGGAAATAAGTGGATGGCTACCAAGTCCTACTTGGGATTGGAGGCCGTCCACTATATTCCAATGGGAGATGAGATCTCCATGGAATTTATCTCCTTATTTGATTGGTTTAATTTTACGATTGATGTATATTTGATTTGTCAAATATATTTGATCTAAATTAAATCATAAGTTGTTGGCTTTTACCAACAACAATCTTGACCATTGGATTGATCATAAATCAATCTCAACAATTGATTTTATGAGTCCTATGGATTGAGATGCATGGATACCAAAACCCAATAAATAGAGAGGCATACTATGCTCTCAAGGGCTAAGCTTTTGAAGCACTTCTCTCTCTCTTTCTTCTCTCCACACGTCACCCCTCTCTCCCTCTTCTTGGTGGCCGTCCACCATACCCTGGTGGGAGATAGCCATCGTCGCCTCCGCCATCGCGCTGTCGCTTCGACGTTCTACGGTTCTCAGTATTCTTGGAGTGCTACTCTTGCGAAGGAGATGATTGATCTCGTATGACGAGATCAGGAGTTCACCGTGCTTGGATCAACTAGTTGGATTGCGAGGATCACGCGACTCATCCCCGTGCTCGCAAGCTTCTTCTCCGAGGATCGGACTTGAGACAGGAGGTCTCTTTTCATAGAGACTCGATCAACCACGGTTCAAGAGGTATTCCTTTATACTTGTTGTGGTTATAGATGAAACAATCCGAGAATCGTTCTTGGATCATGTGGTTTCATCGCACGAAAATTTTTTTAATTCCGTTGCACCGAACCACTAGTACGACTAGTCATTCTTCGTCGTATTCGATACGACGCTCACGCTTCCGTGATGCGCTTGAGGATTTTTCCATATCCTTAAACCAGTTCAATTAATTTTTATGCATGTTTTCTATATTCTAAAAATATCATCCGTACTCCAAAAATCATTAAAACATAGGGTAATGTATATTATGCAATTATCTTCAACGTTGTAATTTTTATTTTGCATTTTATGCATTTTATTATTTACTAGAAATCAAAAGATGCATTTTTATTTTCTATTTGCTTTAGAAAATACAAAAAATATGAATCATATTTAAAAATTTCAGAAAAAATTAGCATTTATCTACTATTCTATTTTGTACCTCTAGACCAAAAATTCCTAAAATAGAAAAAGAAAACTATTAAAAATTAAAAAGCTCCCAAAACCTCATAAAAATTATAGAAACTCTTCAAAAACTCCAAAAATATTTATTACTATTTGATATTTTTATTTATATATTATTAAGTACTAAAATTGGTTTTGAGAATTTTTACCTTATTAAGTATTTTTAGATCTCAAAATAATTCGATACTTTTAAAAGGTCACTGATTTTATATATTTTGGACTTTTAAAAATACCTAAAATTAGCAAAAATTCCCTAAAAACTACAAAAACATTGGGAAAAAATTAAAAACATGAAAATATTTTATTCCGTAAATTTTGATTATTTATAGTTATAGTTATAATTATATTACCACGTATTGTATACTATACCTAGATATAGTTATATATAATTAATATTACTATTAATTATTCTAAATACCTTATAAATATTATAAAAACTTTAACAAATAAAAAAGGACTGTACTTATTAGTATTTTCTAACTTATATATATTAAATATATATTGTATATCATATATTACTTATATTATACATATTACATATATATAGTCATATATATACCTATATTATATATTAAAAAAAGAAAGTAAAAATGTTAAAATTATAAAAACAAAATAAAAATTATAAAATTATATATATTAAAAAAAATAAAAAATAATATAAAATCAAAAACATAGAAAAGCATTGACTAAATTAATTGACTAATTGAGTGAAAAGTGTACAAAATATACATATATTATTTATTCATTATTTATCTATAAAATTATATACCGACTATGCCGACTTGTCTCCCTGTATTCGACACCCTACTCTGCTTGTCACTATACACACTTGTTTGTAGGGTTATAATAAATTTTGATCCACATCTTAGCTTTATGATTCATGATTATATCTGTGAGTTGATTGTTGAATTTACCATGTGATCTTTGAGAGCTATCATCCCAACGACTTAGTGGTCCCGCCTTGTGGGATCACAAGACATTCCTCGGATTATTTTCAGTATTTCGCCTCTGTATACTCTCATTCCAATATTTCTTCATCCTTCCTTGCCCTCTTTTAGTTGACTCAACATCCCTAAACCCGCATATCCTCACTGGTGCATCAGCTGGCCTGCTTTGTAAATGGCCAAATCACCTTAAGCGATTTTCTTGCATCTTATCCTTGATCAGAGCTACACAATATTTCATTCTGATTGCATCATTCTGAATCCGATCTTTATGTGTATGTGTGCGCGCGCGTGTGTCCACACATCCAACTTAGCAATTTCGTTTCTGCTACTGCCATTCTCTGCACATGTCTATGGTTCACAGGCCAACATTCAGATCCATAGAGCATAACAGGTCTCACGACTATTTTGTAAAACCATCCTTTAATTTTCAAAGGATTTTCTTATCACAAAGAATAGTATAAGCTCCTCTCCATTTTGGCCAACATGTATTTATTGTATTAGTAACATCTCCATCAATTTCTCCATCATGTTGCAAAATAGATCTCAAGTATGTAAAAGAATCTCTCTTCTAAATGTTATCATTACCAATCTTCACCTCGATTCCTTCATCATTGCTTCCATCAAAAGTGCACTCCATATATCCAGTCTTAACCCTGCTTATACGAAATCCTTTAGTATCCAATGCATGTCTCCAGACCTCAAGCTTATCATTTACTCCATCTCTAGTCTCATCAATCAACACAATATCATCGGTGAATAACATAAACCAAGGTATCTTATCCTGAATGTGACTTGTCAGCAAGTCCATAATCAAAGTAAAAAGAAATGGACTCAGCGTTGAACCTTGGTGCAGACCAATGTTGATATCAAAATAGTCGATCTTCCCATACGGTATCCTTACACAAGTTGAACCCCTATCGTACATATCTTTAAAGAGGTTAATGTATAGGACATGTACTTGTCTCTTCTCCAAAACTCTCCACAATATCTTCCATAGGACAGAATAATTATAAGCCTTCTCTAAATCAATAAAAACTATATGGAGGTTCTTCCTTTTAGCTATATAAATTTCCATTGTTTTCCTCTACAAGTGGAAGGTTTCAATAGTTGAACGATCTGGCATGAATCCGAATTGGTTTTCTATTATTTTGGAAACTTACCTCAACCTTCTTTCGATCACACATTCCTAAATTTTCATAGTGTGACTCATCAACTTGATATCTCTGTAATTAGAACAATTTTGAATGTCTCCTTTATTCTTATAAAGAGGCACTACGATGCTTCTCCTCCAAACTTCGACATTTTCTTGCTTTGTCTCTTTAAACTTCTATAGGAATGTAATCAGGTCCTACACCTTTCTCAGGTCTCATAACTTTCAAAGCCTCCTCTACTTCCTTCTTTTGTATTCATATATAGCTTGCACGATTCAAGTAACTTTCACTACTAGCTAAATCTCCTAAAGTGATATCTCTATTTCCTTCCCCAATGAAAAGCTTAAGGAAGTACTACTTCCTTCTAATCTATATATCCTTCTGAGTAACAAGCATATGACCTTCGTCATCCTTAATGCATATTTCTCTTGCTATAGCCAGCCTAAATATATCCTTCTGGACATCCTTAGAGTCAAGATTTTTGTCAAAACTTCATAAGTTTTTAACTTCGTTTCACTTACAGCCTTCTTTGTTTCCTTCTTCACAATTTTGTAGTTTGAGACAGTTTTATTTGTTCTATCCGTAGACATAGTTTTAAAGCATGCTTTTTTAGTTTTGAGCTTTTCTTGTACTCCTCCACTCCACCAACAAGCCTCCTTTTGTCCTGAAGCTCCTCCCTTTGACCTAGCTAGCATCTCTTTGGCTATCCTTCGGATACAAGATGCTACTGTCTCCTACATATTGTTTGCACTTCTGTTATAATTCCAAGATAAGTCTCCTAAAACCTTCTCCATGAAGCTTGATTGCGTCAATCGAAGATTCCACCATCTAGTTTGTGTGATCTTGGAAACACTCATTTTCTTTATCATCCCTTTTATTTGCACAACCAATACTAACAAGTGATGTTGGGTGGTTGATGAATCCACGTTTCATCATCTTTATTCTATCATTTTGGCCTTAAAAACCCTAGTAAATGCGTGTAAATAGGCGTAATTCATGCATTTTAGCATTCATGTATATATGTGTAAATATTGTATAAAATGCGGTTTTTAGTGCCAAAATTATAGAATAAAGAAAAGAAAAGAAAAAGAATAAAATATTGTAAATATTTTATGACCCGAAACCCCGAGACCTAGGCATCTTGATGAATAGGTCGACAAGGAATAAAGTAGGGGGAGATAAGGTCAGAATTGCAGATAAAATACCTATATTATTCTATTCATTCTTTATTCATTTTGGGACCTATTTTTGGTTCCACTTTTTATACATCAAATAAAGAAACTTTGTACATGAAAGTTGTAGATAATTTTATAAAGAAAAATACAAAATTGATTTCACAGAAAAATAATGTACAGATAAAAAGTTATGGTCTGAATAAAAATCCAGAACCCCAACTTCCCAGACCCGTATCTCACAAATAAAAACTCCAAATGCAGCGTACTCACCTTTAATTGTATATAGAAGAAAATAAGCTAATTAATGGTGGTGGTTTCGCATTTGGCGGAGCTACAGTTTGAAAGTTGACTTTTGGACCCCTATTGTATACTTGTACCGAATAAAATATTCAATTTATTATTTATTTATTATTTTTACAATTTTGTATTTTTATAATGTTGTAAATAATACTTATAATAATAATGTACATTAAAATAAGAATAAAAACCTAAATAAAAACAAAAATTAAATACTTAAAAATAAAACACATAGATACATTACCTATACATATACCTATACAAAACATATTTGTATTTTATTAAATATACAAAACATATCAGAAAAATAAAATAAAAATATATTTATGTATATAAAAGTATTTTATAATTTTATAAAATCATAATATTAAAAATACCTAAATAAAAATAGAATACTTAAATACATAGATATATGTACTATAAAGGGCATAAATGCAAACTTGTAAAAATATACTTCATAAAAATAATTAAAAATCATAATAAAATAATTTATAAAAAAATAAACATTTTTTATTTTATAACCAAAATTTAAATAATTCATTTCCTATTTTTTATCGAATTTATAAGAATTTTTGCCAAGGTTTTTTCTGGTTGGTCCACGTGGACCAACCAGATCTCTTCCTTGGTTGACCTCGGTCAACTCTCTGACCGAGGTCTGGCTGCTGTCAGAGATGAGTTTTCTTGGACTTCGCGGATTTTTGGAGGCCGATTCTTTCACCATTTGAGGTCGGTCTCTTCACGAGATTTGTAGTCCTACATGTGATCTTACATGCCCAAGGCTTGCCTTGGACTTTGGATCGCTGCGCCGCTCGTTATGCCTCGTTGAAGGTGCCCTCTTGACCATGTTTCAAAAACCGCCCAGCCACCTCCATTTTTCTTTGAACCTCATTTGACCACCCTTTGGCCCCTTTGCTTGGGCTCTGGACTGGTCCCCGTGACAGGGGGACCTCCAGCCATCTAGGCCAGCCTTGGGCGTGCGCATTTGGCGTCTCCACCCACCTCCGGCGTGCTGCCGTCGAGGTTTCATCTCGTTGGTTTTCGGACCAACTTGAGGTTGTTTTGTTGCTTTTTAATCGCGGTTAAATTCCCACGTTATATTTAAATCTCTGTTTCTTTATTTAGACGCCCTCATTCGTTTCGATCAGCCCATTCGGAGTTCGCCGGAACCTTGCTCCGGCGAACCTTCTTCCGCACCCATCACGCTTTCACCGCACCTTGGCGCCCTGGGACTACCTACTGTTCATCCGCGTGCTCTTCTTGCAGGTCCCAGGCGCTCAGGACCCCGTGAGGGGTCGGTTTTTGGGAAGACAACCCAGCCCCTGGAGCTGCATGCCGGACCCGACATCGCGGCGGCCTTTCAACGCCTATCACGCCATTCCGCCGCCCCCAGTGAGTCGACGACCTCCCCTGGACGATTTTGCACTGCCTGGAACCACATCAGACGGTCAGGCGTGCGAGGATTTGCCGTTCGAAGACCCCGGGCCGCGGTTCCTCGCGTGTTCTTCCAGATGGCCTCTTAGCCGTCCGATCAAGGGCGCGCGTCCAGGCGAGTGATAATCGCAATTTATCGAGGGTCTAAATGTGTCGCTGTGGCGACCCACAATAAAATGCGATTAATCAACAATTAACCCACACTAAGATCAATAAATTAGAAACAATGTGGAGTTAAAATTTATTTTTAACTCTGCACAAATGATGTAAAGGGCAAGTATGCAGAGAGTTCGAACACAGGGAGCAAGCAGTGTAATTCAAGCAAGTGTGCTAAGTGCGTGAGTGTATGATGTGTCTACACTAAGCAAGAGAACAAAGAAATGTTTTTGTGGGTTTTTATTTTTTTAATTTTTTTTTATATTTGATTTTTAATTTTCTGATTTTTATATTTTATATTTTTTTCTTTTTCAATATTGGAAAGTAAAGATAATATAATAAAAGGCAAGGTAGAATATTTATAAAATGGTGCAAAAATAATCAAAAAGTCAGGAATAAAATGTTTTTGGTATTTTCAAAGTTTTCTACTGTTTTTGTGAATTTTGGGGATTTTTCTAGGTGTTTTTGATATTTTTAAAAGCTGAAATAAGAGAAAACAATGCAAACAAGGCTGGCTGTGAGTAAAAATGGAATCTAAAAATACCAACCAGTAGCAAAAATATTTCACACTATTTTTCAAATAAGAAGGACAAAATAAGGGATAAACAGAAGCTAAGTTTGTATTTTTTTGATTTTTCTACTATTTTATATATTTTTTTGAAGTTTTTAAGAGTTTTTAATTTTTTTGTGTTTTTCTTTTGAAATTTTTAATGATTTTTGGACTGACACTAAAAGATAGTAAAATAGACACTAGGTGATTTTTTTTTGAAATTTTTGGAGGGGTTTTAATATTTTTTTGGTATTTTCTAAGGTAGACAGTACACAAAATGAGAGTTTTTGATTTTTAATAAATATGAAAATAAAATAAAATCAAAAACTAAATAGCTGGCGTTAAAGTATAGGTGCACATGAGCTTAAGTCTATTTTTGTGGACTTTTTGGACTTAAAATGATATTTCAAATAAATACAACAAACATCCAATTAATAATCAGGCCTGGCAGGGGCATAAATGCAATATCCAGAACATCCAGGGGCATACATGCAATTTTCCACAAAAATATACACTTTATATTTAATTTCTGGAACCAAAAATGCAAATACAAAAGCCGCCTGGGCACTCTTACAAATTACCCACCAGGGCGCGTGACTTGCACGCGCCTGGGAGGGACTGAAATGCAATAAAACAAAACCTTGGGGGCCTACTTGCAAAATAACCAGAAATATTACACGTGATATTAAAGTTTTTGTACTGAAACGAAATAAACAAAAGACCGAGGGTTCCTCTGCAAAATGCCCACCCCCTCACGTGAACTGGTCACGTGAGGTGACGTGGCGAGGACCTAACTACAAATAAGGAAAGTTCGAGGGTCTTTTTGCAAATATTACAAAACTTTTACACTACAGATACAAATTTAAGTACTAAATATTAAATACAAAAAGGTGCGAGGGTTTAGTTGCAAAATACCCTCTTGCGCGCGATCCAACGGCGGATAGAGGGCCACTTAAACACGTGGCGTGTCCTGAGCGGCCGATGACGGTTGGGCTTGTGCGGCTGAGATTAGATCTCCTTGATTGATCTGACGGTCGAGGCTGAGGAAGATCCAACGGAGGCTGTACGATCTGGAGCTGCGACTCGATCGGACGGTGGAGAGGCGAGGAGGAAGAACGGGGAAGAAGGCCGGCGGTGGCGAACTTCCCCGACTCCGATCTCGCTTCTCCGGCGGTGGATGGGCTCCAAAATGGAGCTGCAAGCTCCTGGAAGGTCCCTCGAGGGACTGGACGGCTCGGATTCGCCGGAGAGGCGTCGAGGCGCGGGCGCAAAGGCGGCGGAGCTCCACGCTCCAGGTATCTCCGGCGAAGGCGCAAAATAGCCCTCCAGGTTCGTTCAAGGCTCGTTGACCTGCAAAAAATGGTGAGAAGGCCCAGGGCAAATTGCCTGGGCCTCGCAAGGACCTAATCTATGCGTGAGGTGAAGTGATCGATGGTGGCCGGAGATGCGCTCCGGCGATGATGCGTGAACGGGCGAAATGAGCGATTAAACTTAGAGATTTTTTAGGGTTTTCGAAGATTAAGCTAACAGGAACCTAAGGGGATAAACAAGAAGGTGGGGCGAGCCCTCAATGGCCGGAGCTAGAGGAAAAAGGGGTACCTCGACGCCGGCACTTGGCGGAGGTGGTGGAGCTTCCCTCGACTTCGCGCGCCTCAGCTGAAGGGCCGGCGGTGGAGCTGTCACCTCCACGGAGCTCAGGAGCACAAGAGAGACGCTGAAGGGTGGACCAAGGGGACTCGAATTCAAAAGGAAAGAGGGGGGTCGGTTATATGTGGTTTGACCCGAGGTGGAAGAGGTCCAAAGACCAAGATTTCTGGGGCGATGCAGTGATCCACAACCCAATGTAAGATATGGGCGGGCTTCCTCGATTATCTATGATCAAAAGTCAAGAAGGCGCTAGCACGAAATGAGGTGCCTAGCGCCCTCGAAAAATCCGAGAAATCAACCCAAAAATACGCTTCTGACACGGCTACAGGGGGAAGGTCAGACTGTTGACCGAGGTCAACAGTCCTGGCCTCCTGGTTGGTCCACGTGGACCAACCAGGAAAAACCCTGAATTAATGTTTTATTAATTCAATTTAAAATAATAAAAGGCCGAATTAAATAAAAGTTGTAAAATAAAAAATGTTCAAAATTTTATGTAGTATTTAATTCTGATTTTTATTTATTTTTAGGGGATTTATTTTTACAAGTTACCTTTTTATCCCTATATAGGTATATTACCTATGTATTTTGATATTTTATTTTTATTTTGGTATTTTCAATTTTATTCTTTTTGTTTATTATTTTCTAAAATTATAAAATACTTTTAGATACATAAATCTATTTTTCTTTTATTTTTCTGATATGTTTTGTATATTTAATAAAATACAAGTAGTAATATTATAGGTATGTGTATAGGTATTATACCTGGTAATGTATATACAAGTATTTTTATTTTGATTTTTATTTACATTTTTATTCTGATTTTAATGCACATAATTATTATAAGTAATATTTACAAAATTATAAAAATATAAAAAATGAATAAATAATGAATAAAGAATAAATTGAATATTTTATTCAGTACAAGTGTACAATAGGGGTCCAAAAGCCAACTTTCAAACCGTAGCTCCGCCAAATGCGAAACCACCGCCATTGGATAGATTATTTTATTCTATATACAATTAAAGGTGAGTTTGATGCATTTGGAGTTGTCGTTTGTGAGATACGGGTCTGGGAAGTTGGGATTTTGGATTCTTATTCAGACCATATCTTTTTGTCTGTACATGACTTTTCTGTGAAATCAATTTTGTCTTTTTCTTTATTAATTTATCTACAACTTTTATGTATAAAGTTTCTTTATTTGATGTACAAAAAGTGGAACCAAAAATAGGTCCCAAAATGAATAAAGAATAAGCAGGAAGTATAGGTATTTTGACTGTATTTCAGACCTTATCTCCCCCTACTTTATTCCTTGTCGACCTATTCATCAAGATGCCTAGGTCTCGGGGGTTTTGGGTCATAAAATATTTACAATATTTTATTCTTTTTCTTTTCTTTATTTATTCTATAATTTTGGCCTTAATTACAGTGATTTATACACAATCTGAATGCACATGCATGGATGCTAAGATGATGGTTTTAATGCTATTTACAGGCATTTGCTAGGATTTTAGTTGCCAAAATGATAGAATAAAGATGATGAAATGTGGATTCATCAGCGAGCAGTAGCCACAGGATCAGATCAAGACCCAGGCCGTCGGATCCTCCGTCAGGATCTAATCCTGGCCGTATTAACCGAAAGGGTATCGGCGCATTTCGTGGCGACACGTGGCAAAGTCAACTCCCATCTGCCGTTGGATGCGCCACTGGAGCGGGTATTTTGCATATATTTCCCGCCGATTTTTGTAATATTTTATTCAGTACTGAAACATTCCTTGGCCGCTTGTTATATTTTGTAATTATTGCGCTTATACCCCCAGCTTTCCCCTATTTACTTAAGGGTCCTCGCCAGGTCGCGTGAGCCTCACGTGACCTTGGTGTTTTTGCACGCAGACCCTTGCGGGTATTGGAATTCATTTTTGGTCCATAAAAGTGTTTATTGCATTAGATATTTTGTGCGCAAATCGCATAGGGACCCTCTAACTTTCTGATATTTACGTTAATGCCCCTGCCAGGATGTATTTGCTTGATGTTGTCTCTATTCATTACATGCATCTATAAAACCCCGAAAAATCTCTAAAAATAGAGTTAAGCTCCTGTTGCATCATATTATCACGGCATAGTTTTATTTTCCAATTTCATTGCATTTTAATATTTTTAAAAATTCAAAAACAGCCATTTTCAGCACTGTTTGCGTCATAAAATAACAAAAAAAATATAAAAACACATCAGAAAATTCCCAAAAAAATATATTTTGCTTATCTTATTGTGTTCTAACTCCAATCCAAAAATCATTAAAAAATACAAAACAAAACTCCTAAAAATTAGAAAAGCCCAAAAACCTTCCTAAAAATCTAAAAAATCCTAGAAAAATCCTAAAAATATAAACTTAGTTCCTGTAGTTTATCTATTTTATTCTCTTTTATGGAAAATTAATTTGAGGAATTTTTGACACTGTTTACTATTTTTCATCCTCAATTTAATTTCGGCCAGCAACTTTTATTCACTGTTTTGCTTTATTTTGCTAATTAAAAATACCAAAAACATTCTAAAAATTTCCCAAAAATCACAAAAACAGTAAAAAAGTATAAAAAGACCAAAAAGACTTTATTTGCTAATTTTTGAACATTTTTATCTATTTTTATAAATATATCTTGCTCCCTTTTATTACATTGTTTTTACATTCCAATATTGAAAAAGAAAATATAAAAATCAGTAAATTAAAAATCAAAATACAAAAATAGAAAATTAAAAATTAAATAGAAAATATAAAAATTCAAAACCCACAAAAAAATTAGCATAATAGGCAGTTGATCACAACTCACACATTTTGAGCACTTGTGCCCCGTTCTACCTGTCTGCTCCCTGTGTTCGACCTCTACAATACTTGCACCTATACACATCTTGTTGTTGAGTTATAATAAATTTTAACTCCGCACATTTACTTTCATTGCTTGATATATTTGTCGTGGGTTAATTGTTGTTTTAATCCGGATTTTCGAGCGGTCACCACATCGACTGTTGATCCGCCTTGTGGATCAATACGACCGCTTGACTTTTTGGGTTAAACAGTGGTTAGACACTTTCTTGGGATTACTTTACAGTCTTTGCAACACAACCGATCTCTTCTCCTCAACGTAAAGTAATCTATTTGTGTTCTAGTCGATCCACTCTTATAAGTAATTAAATGCTCTTCCCTCTTCTTGAAGAGAGTGTTTGCTATGAAAAGATCATAAGCTGTTACAAAATCTAGAATGACTTTTCCCTCTTCATTTCTATCCCTGAAGCAATGTCCTCTACGAACACTAGCATACCCTGAAGCATCAATTCCCACATGTCCATTTAGATCTCAACCTAGGAAAATCATATCTTTTTGTGGGATTCCTTGCATAATATTATCCAAATTCTCCAAGAAATCTTGATTAATCCTTTCATCTAAATCAATTTGTGGTGCATAAATCAAGATGATATTCAAAATTTCTTCTTCAAGCACCACTTTTAGAAAAATAACCTGATCCCCAAATCTTTGCACCTCAACCACACAATCCTTCAAATCATTATGAACAACCACTCCAACATCATTTATGCCCTTATCTTTACGTGAATACCAAAGTTTAAAATTCGTCTTCTCGATCTCCCTTACTTTCTATCCAACTTGTTTTGTCTCTTGAAGACATAGTATCTGAATCTTCCTTTTTTCCATTTTATCTGCCTCTGCAATCTCTTTTGGACTAACTTTTTTAGTCGTATGCGTCCATCATGCGAGAACCCTTGCAAACTTTGACCTGCATCCGAGCGACGATGCATCAGAACTAGCTTATTTACTTGTATGTGTTCCTCATGCGAGAACCCTTGCAGATTTTTTAACACATTCGAGCATTAATGTAGTGGTCCTTTCCAACTTCTCATTGCATTCGGATGATGCAACACATCGCTAGTAGGGAACACCCTAGCAGAATCTAAATGTTTGCTTAAATCCATGTTGAAAAAATCCGAACTATGTTGAGACGTATTCCTAGGAATTTGTCTCTCTTGCGTTGGCCGTCAGCAACCTAACGCGCACCCTCCACAATTTACTCGAGGTTGAGACCAGCCATGGCTGAGTTAAGTCAACTAAATAGTGTTCTAAACTAACAACACTTAATAGTTTTTTAATGAAAATGTCAACTAATAGTCGTCGTTACATAAAATTTTATCAATCAGTATGGCATTCGTTGCGAATTATAGGAACAAAAATAAATTTGGAAAAATTAAGATTCATTTTTATTGCACACACATATACAAACTATTGATAACTAGGGTTAAACTATAGACAAACTAAAGGGAAAAGGGTTCCTAATTTTTATTTTATTTTTAAGGAATTTTTGGGATTTTTATTTTTTTAAAGAATTTTATATTCTTTTAGTGATTTTTAAGCATTTTATGATTTTTATTTAATTTTAGAAAATGCTTTATAATTTTTATTTAATTTTAATTTTGGTATTTTTATGTTTTTATTTTTATTTTCTATTTTTACGATTTTTAGGGGTTTTTAAGATTTTTATGGATTTTGATTTATTTTTAATGTGAAAACTTATTTTTTTATGAAAACTGTGAGGTATTTTGGATATCTAGAATTGAAAATAGTGCAGAAATAGTTTGATTTTTTATTAGAAAGTAGAAGAAATTATCTTTAATATGATATATTGTGCATTTTTAGGTAATTTGTATTTATTACTTATGAATTTTTGAAGTTTTTTATGAATTTTGTATTTTTATTGGTTTTATTATTCAATTTTTATTTAATTTTTGATTTATTATGTAAAATAATGTAAAATATGTTTTAAGTACTTTTTGTAGGATTTTTAAAAATGTTTTTCTATTTTTTATGTGGTTTTAATGTTTGTTATCTTTTTATATTTTTTAATGATTTATTAAATGCTAAAAAGTATTTTATTTTTCAAAATACTATTAATACTGTATATAGTAAAGTATAGGATATTTATACATATTGTTATGGTATTTTTTATATTTGTATTTTGATTTATATGTATATATAATGTATATGGTGGTTATATACATTTACTGGGGTATATGTGTGATATGCTGGAAGTTTGGGAGTGCGCGTATAATTTTCAGAAGTGTAGGGGCTCGCCCATAAAAATCTTCAGGAATCACGTGTTCATCCACGCGAAGGAGCAGCTGATCGCTCTGTTTGCAAATGAAAAAAAATCGTGAAGGGGCATTACACAAAAGCTTCAGTAGTCACGTGCTTGGGCACGTGGTCCGACCGTCCAAGATCTATTTGTAAATGACACGAAGTTCAGGGGAAAATTGTAAATTGTCCAAAATATCTATACTCGTAGCGTGAGGACACGTGATATGCTTTGGGCAGTGGACTAGATTTGGTTCGTCGGATTTGAGCCGATCGAACGACTCTCTATAGCCGGAGAGGTACATGTTGTTCGTTCTAGAATATGGGGATCTCAAGGCGGCGTTGTTCTTAATTTGCGCTCCTACAGACAATACGGCTTGCGCAGATCGGATCAAAGTTCCTTGATCGAAGTAGATCTGTTGCTTCAAGTGCGATGCAAGTAGACCTGATTGGTAGGGTCTCAATGAATTTTAGGTGAGGGTCTTCCTCAGTTAGACGCTTGCATGTGATGACGATGAGGGTTGATCACTGGTCTGCTGCAGATGCTTCAAGTCAGATCGATGCTTGATTAGTGCTGATTATGACTTGCGATCGCTTCAGATGTAAGATGTAAGCCAGTGCAGACCTGCAAGGTTCTTAGTTGACTCGAGCTCGATGGCTCGGTCTGGAATAGAGACAGGAAGGGTAATTAGGTGGACGAAACCCCGTAGGTGAAGGATTGGGGTTCATCAAGGATAAACGAGATGCGAAGAAGGTAAAATCAATATGATGAGATGGAATCAGCGATAGAACGAGTCAAATTAGAGAGAAGACAGAGAGAATAGAAAGATCGAGAGGAAGAGAAAGGGAGAAGATCAGAGAAGAATAAGCAGAGATCTAACCTGGAGAAAAAAATGCAGATGTGATTGCCTATAGGCGAAACACGAAGTACCTCCACTGGTCCTGGCCTCGACTCGTAGTAGGCGAGGAGGCTTGGCACACGACGGAGAAACTCAACGTCGGTGAGTCAATCACGCCGCAACTCCTCTTTCAACAACCTCGCTTGACGGAGCTCAGGGACCCTGTCACAGTCCCGCTCTCGGATCTGAAGGTGGAAAGAATAGAAAATGAAGGGGATAACCCCACGGAGGGGAGGCGACGGATATAAATAGACGATGATGGATCGGGTCACCGGAGTAGTGAGGAGAATGCATCGGGTGGAAGAACGGCCGGCCAACGGCGGGCCGTTGAGGTCGTTGGACGGAGGCGGAAGTGGAAGAAGGAATGGAGGAAGAAGGATCGGAGGTTGGAGGAAAAGGGAAAGTAAGAGAGAGAAAATGGAAGAAGAGAGACGAGAGAGGAAAAGAGATAAAAAAACCAATATAATTAATTAATTAATAATTAAATTAATTATTTACATAGTAATTTCGTAATTTAATAAATAATTAATTATTAAATATGATTAATAAATTATTTAAGAAATAAATTAAGTAATTAAGTGTATAATTAAGTAATTAAGTATTATATAAATATATAAGTATATAATTAAATAATTAAATAATTAAAAGATATAAAAAAATTATTTTCAATTAGAATTTTTATTTAATTTAAATATAAATAAAGTATATAAATTAACCTATATAAAATAATAATATATATTATGGTACATTGTACAATATACCAATACGGATCCCAAAACCGTATTTTTCGACATTAACTCTGATTTTAGCGAAACTAGTGTCATTTTGTAGATAATTGAAAAATAAAATTTTTTGGAACCGAGTTTGTACAATTCGGAGTTCATACGATCGAATTATGAGGCCCGGAAAATTTAAGTAGCGGATTCGGGCCCCCGGATTTTATTGATATTTTGACTTAATTATATTTTTATATTTTTCTATATAATTTTAAAAGATTTTAGGAGAAGAAGTTAAGTTAATCGGATTTACGGTTAATTAACAAAAAAACCGGGAAGTTTCTACATATACTACATATATACAACGGGTCCAAAACGCCAAAACTCATCAGTTTTATACAAATATTTTTGTGATATTTTTAATAAATAGTTATTTTTAATAAATAGTGCTATGTATAAAACGGATTTTAAAGGTGAGTTTGGTCCATTTGAAGTTTTCTATAAATAGTTATGAACCTTGGAAGTCGGCTTTTGCTGCTTTTACGGTTCATTCGGCTAATTATTTTTTATCGAAATATTTTCCTGATATTTTTATAAAATAGTATATATTTTTATGAACAACTTTTTTAAAAGGAGTGTATTAGTTTGAAGTTTTCCTGATGATAAATAAAATAGGTGAAGTATTTATATGGTGTAAAATGGGTATATTATATTTTTGATCTTGATTTTTTTGATATTTTTAGAGGTTAGGATCTTTATCTCCCCATACTTATTTCTTTTGTCGACCAAGTAAATATTGACCCGGTCTCAGGGTTAAGATCAGTTTGTATATTACATATACATCCTTCTTTTCCTTTTATTTTTCTTTTTCTCTTTATTCTTTTATTTTAGATATAAAATAAGCATTAATTATATAATATTAATAATTGTGGTTAGAGTGATAATTAGTTGGAATTAATGGATATTTACATGTATTTTACCAAGAATTTTAGCTAAAATGATAGAATAAAGGCGATGAATCGTAGATTCATCAATAGGAGAAGCTAAAAATGAGACACTACAAAAAAGTTGTGATTGGCGTGCACATAATGGGTCGTCATGCGCACGCTATGTGCACGTCATGTGTACGCCCACATGTCGGGGAGCACATGTGCTCGCCCAATGTGTGCTTGTGGGTAGCCCTATGGCAAGGCGGGCAGGCGAGCACCTATGTACGCTAGGTGCTCGCCCACCTTATGGGCATACATAAGAAGGCTTACCAATGGCTCACCCCCACATAATACTACGAGTGGTCTCTGAGCCCCGGATGAGCACATGTGCTCTCCCATCCCGTAGAGTTGAAAAAAATATGCAAGTTCGGCGAGGTTTAAACACCCCATTGAACCTGTAAACTGCCAAGAATCCACTGCATTATCCAAGAATCCCGTAGAGTTGAAAAGTTCATTCTCCTCCTCATTATCTGATTCAATATCCTCATAATGAAATGCACACTCTTGTGACCTAAATTAAGAAAATGCAGATATAAGATATGCATGTGAATATAGAGAACTATGAAATTATTACTCGTTCTAAGTAGAATAGTTACATGTACGCCATGAAATCTTCTTCGAGCTTCGTCACCTTCTCCACCATCATCGCCATCTTGGACTCTATATGTGGTGATGGTTGTGATGATCGTAGTTGTGAATACGACAGCTAGTCATAAGCAGAATACGATTGACGATGCTCCTCTATATAGTATGGAGGAATATCTTTTATTTTTTAATGTTTGACTATTTATGTCTATATTTATAATTATATACACTATATTATACTATATAACTATAGATGGTTTTACATTATTATTATTATTAATTATCATAAATACATAATATATTTTAAATAACTTAAAAAAATAAAAAGGACCATTTTTTAAGTATTTTCTAATTTTTATTTATTTATTAGATACGTTATATTATATACTACTTATATTATACATTTATACATATTATACGTACATATATATATACCTTTACTAAAAAGGAAAAAAATTGAAAATATAAAAAGAAATTAAAAATTATAAAATCAAAAATAAAAAAATATATTATGGATCACTTATGGAGAGGAAATTGTCAATCAACTAGTCTGCCAGCTCATTCATGAGAATACTCTCTATGCATCATCCTACAATCCCAGAGATTTATAAGTCTATGTAGACCTGTCAGTCCCATCTCTTTTAGAATAATTCCAGAGTGAGGAAGATGGCTCGGACATGACGTTTGCTGAATTACGACATATATTTGGCGATCGGACCCTCGAAGTCGTTTAGTTGGTAGCAGATAATGTTACACATGATCCATCCACAACACAATTAGATTCAACAGTTATAAAGCCAGATTGCTTGGACAATATTGATATACTCGAGATCAAACCATTGCCCCCTACTCTCAGATATGCATTCCTTGCAGGACCTAAGGGAAAGTTTCGATCATCATTAGCTCACATCTGATTGAAGAGCAAGAAATCCTTTTGCTATTAGAGAAAAATCACACTGCAATAGGCTGGATATTGCCGGGATCTCTAAAGGAATAACCCAACTCTTTACTCACACCATATATATCTTTAGACAATGCTAAACCCTCCTGTGAATTCCAACATAGGATGAATCCAAATTTTCAAGAAGTGGTTAAGACTGAGACAGAAAAATGGTGTGGATCTGGGTTCATTTATCCATCTCAGACTCTAAATGGATGTCACCTTTATACATAGTCTCAAAGAAGTCGGACTCCAAATTATAACTAACGAGGAGGGAGAGGAGACTACGACACGAGTACCCACGTCGTGGTGCATCTGTATGGATTACAGATGCCCGACTTCTGCAACGAAAAATGACCACATACCACTGCCTTTTATTGATCAGATTTTTGAGAGATTGATGGGAAGAGGATACTTTTGCTTTCTAGACAGGTACTTGGGTTACAATCAAGTAGTCATCGCCCTTGAGGACTCGGAAAAGATACCATTCACTTGTCCATTCGGTACTTATGCGTTCAAGCACATGTCTTTTGGGCTACGCAACACCCCCGGTACTTTTGAGTTGCCCATGATTGTGGTATTCGCCGAAATGGTTGGAGATTTTGTGGAAGTATTTATGGATGGCTTCTCGGTCCATGGTTATTCATTGAATGATTGTGTCATGCATCTAGACCAAGTCCTCAAGAAATGTAGCGAGGTTAATCCGGTGCTCTCTCATGGGAGAAAAGTCATTTCATGGTAAAAGAGGGCATCGTGTTAGGACATATCATCTCCAAGAAGGGAATGGAGGTTGACCCAACCAAGGTGGATGTGATTAAAAAGCACGAACCACCAACCAACGTCAAGCAAGTGTTGTCTTTTCTAAGGTATGTCGGATTTTATCGAAGATTTATTAAGGAATTTTCTAAAATTGCATGACCATTGACTGAGCTCTTAGGGAAAGACATCAAGTTCATTATCATAATTATCTTAAGGCCTTCGATCTGATCGAAAGAAAGATCATAGAATCTCCTGTCTTACAAGCCTCGATTGATTTCCCCTATGAGATCTTGACCGACACCTCTGATTTTGCAATAGGGGATATGCTAGGCAGAGGAGAGATGGGATCCCTTATGTTATTCACTATGCAAGCAAAGTTTTGGATCCAACTCAGAAAAAATATACTATGACAAAAAGGAAATGCTTGTTGTGGTCTTTGTCTTAAAAAACCAGATCTCTACTTTTAGGATCTAAGGTGATAGTGTACACAGATCATTCGGCCATCCGATACTTAATAACAAAGAAAGATGAAAAGACACGTCTTCTCAGATATATACTCCCACTCCAGGAATTTGATTTAAAGATTAAGTATAAACCTGGAGTAAAGAACATGGTGGTTGACCATCTTTCTCAGATCGAATAAGATGAAATCCCTGACTCAGTGTTGATCCGTGAATCCTTCCAGACGAGTCAATTTCTGTTATTGACTCCCTCCTATGGTATGTCGACATGGTTATCTATCTTGTCTCTAAGAAAGTTCCACATTGTTGGCCCAAAAGGAAAATTGACTGACTAAAGTCGAAATCTAGACACTACAATTGGGAGAATCCATTTCTTTTCTTTGAAGGATCGGATTGTATAATGGAGAAGATGTATTCTCAGGAGGAATACCGAAGTGTCCTCACACTGTGCCACACCTTGGAAGTAGGACACCACTCCGAGAAGAGGACCGCTGAGAAGATATTATAATGTAGATTTTACTAGCCGACCTTGTTTAAGGATGCCTACAATTTTGTCAGGTCGTGCCCGATCTATCAGAGAATTGGAGGGACCATTGGTCCCAAAGATGTCATGCATATGTAACCAATGATCATTTGTGATGCATTCGATGCATGGGACGTTAACTTTATGGGGCCATTCCCTAACATACATGGATTTGAATATATTCTTCTCACGGTAGTCTATGGTGGATAGAGGCCATCCCTATCCAAGCCGTAGACAATATAACCATATGTAAATTTCTGAAAGATCATATTATTTCAAGGTTCAGGATCCCCAAGGTTATGATATCTGACGGAGGTAGCCACTTTGTCAACCGAGAGGTGAAGAACTTGACCAAGGACTACGATATTGAGCACAGTGTCGCTAGCCCTCACCACCCACAATCTAATGGTATGGCGGAGGCGTCAAATAGGGAGGTCAAAGGAATTTTACAGAAGCTAGTCTTCCCTGACAGGAAGAACTGATCCCAACTCATGGACGAAGTGTTATGGACTTACATGATGACTTATAAGACCCCATTTGACACCTCTCTATTTAGAATGGTATTTGGAAAATGATGTCATTTTCCCTCAGAGTTAATGCATAAATCAGAATGGGCTATCAAAAAGATCAACTAAATCTGTCTCCAAGGAAAATAGAACAAAGATATGGATTTAAATGAGCTTTCAGAAATCAGAAACCATGCATATGATAACAACACCATCCATAAGGAGAAAGTAAAGAAATGGCATGACAAGTACATTAGAATAAAGAACTTCGTCTCAGGGTAAAAAGTATGGTTGTTTAATGCAAGGTTGAAAATTTTTCCAAGGCAAACTGAAATTGAAATGGAGGGACCTACACAATAATGGCAGTGTCACAATCTCTGAGACAGTAAACAATGCACAATCTTCCCTAGTCAATAGACAACTACTTAAGCACTTTGTCAAATCACATGAGCAGTTGGTACAGGTTGAGTAAATCTCCTTCAAGCAAGGCATAAGAATCAGACGAAAGACCCCATTGGCCCATATAAAACCTCAATAAATAAAGTTATCCTCTTCATTGCAGCTGGAAGATTCAACTGATCACTTGTATATCCACCCCTTGATCTACTCGGTCCTCCACCTGTGATTGCTCGATCATACTTAGGTTGACCTGAGCCTAAGTATAAAGGGATCAATATAATTGTGTATAGATCAGTTCTATTCTTTCTTCTCACCCTCGATCACCCCATTCCTTGGTCTTCTGCTATGCACAAGCCCTCAAAAGCCTACGTATTGGGGGACGAGTCAACTTCCTTCTTTTCACTCGATTATGCGTGATACAATCTATGTCTGCATTTCATTTTGTGCCATGAGGACATAGCACAAGCTAAGTATAGGGGTCGTTGTTATATATCCTATATACTTTATCCGTAGCTCGTACTTTCATTGTTTGCATAAAAAAATCGGGTATTGGTACAAGTTGTGTATATTATGTGTACTTATACTAAATTCTTTGTGTAAATAATACATGCTTTCAAAATTAAGGGGCATAACAAGCTTAAAAAACACAAAAAATAAAATAAAAATAAAAACAAAACTAACTTAAGATTTTATCCCTGATATTTTCACTATCACTCAAGACTTGAGGAATGAAAGAAACTCGTATTTTAAGGTCCTTTGATTTAGAGTTAATTGACCTTAGTCATTAGGATTTTAGACTTGATAATTCACATTGATAGATGTGAGCGCTATATTGCACACTTAATCTCTTCCTTTAAGAATATTATCAGCACGTCACTTGGATAATCACAAGAATGATGAGATGAGTTGATATTTCACTTGAGGGACTGGGACTTGAGATTTGAGTCTAGACCTGATTTTATGATACTCAAGGATGGGATAAAGTCAATGAAAGCTTCATGAAACCTGACTGTCAACAAATCCTAATCAGTGTCAGCTTCAATGTAAGACATGTGGCTTTAATTGATGTTGCGCATGGAAGTGGTGATGATGATTGGATATTAGGGATCGGGGATGAACCGAGGTAGAGAGCATGGTGTCTCTGCTCTCTCAACTAATGGATACCTGATAGTGTGCGGTTGCACTGCAGTATGGGACGAAGAGGATAATGTGGCTTGATTCAACTTGGGTCAAAGCTGAAGAACATAATGATCAGGTGCTCGATAACAGTGGTTCGACGAAGATGTGGAAGTGGCGGAAGGCATTTATGAATATCAACCTTGGATGAAGAATGATTGGGATGTCATAACTCACCAGCGATGACTCCGATCTGGGCAAAGGCTTCCTCCCTCAGCTCACCAAGCAATGAGTGGATGCCGGAAAATGTCTTGCTCTAGGTAATTCAGGACTGCTTCTTGTTGAAGGTATTGCTATTGTTTGTTGTCCATCATATTTGGAAACTAAGGATGGTACTTGTGCTTAGATTTTATCCAGATGTTTTGCTCTGATAAACTAAAGAAAATGAGATTATAGTTGTTAAACGATAAAGTTTGTCCTTCTTAGCTGACCCACTACAAGCTCCGAATATCGTTGACATTTGAAATGAAACAATATCATCGAAGGGCAAATGGAATGAAAGTATATGAAACAATATTATAAAATGAACAAATTTGGAACCAAAAAATAACTATTGATTAGTTTCTTGGATGACAATACCATACTAAGGATCAAGTCATCCTAAATATGGAGAATTCTCGCAAATGAAATGGGGAATGACGACAATGAATATGGAATTATAAGGAATATAATCAAAGAGTGGGATATACTAGGCGAAAAGAACACTCGCACGAATTAAGAAGATTAGAAAGTGGCCTACTTGTGATTTCAAGGAATGATAGAACTTATAAGGTGTACGTCAACATCATTGTTACACTCGGTGATAATTATATTCGAGTCAATGAAATTTCGATCAGAGCCGGCATATGGCTGTTTTCCAGGATGGGTTCAAAGGTAGAATAAAAATGATCACATGAGGAAGATGGAGATGTAAGACCAGTGCCATTCCTGACGTGAGGTTTGGGCAAAAGGAAAAAAAAGATCCTTATAAATTTTTTTTGATGAACAATGTGCCCTTATATAATTCCATTAAATTTTGGACTTTAGCATTGAAAATTCCATTCTATAAGGGCTCAATTTTTTATGAGTTGTTTCATCGAAAAAATCAATTTCATATGGGATCATTTTTCAACGAGTTATTCCATCGAAAAAACTGATTCCACAAGAGCTTATTTTTCGGTGAGTTGTTTCACTGAAAATTTGACTCTACAAGGCCTCATTAGATATATACTATTTTTTCTAAACTAAAGCTGAATACATGTAAAAATGGGCCCGTAAAGCCGGTGGACCATGGGCCATTGCACTCAGAAACTACCCTTAGGGATGGCCCTGATCAAGACGGTCATGGCATGGAGGATATGCTTGGAGTAAATCTCTAGCATGGATCTTCATCATGAAACTGACAAAGCCTCAAAAGCTGAGCATCAATAGAGCTGCTGAGGACCCAGGTCATAGACGCCGAGGGGTCTATTTGGTGAATTCCATTTCTGATCTTTCTTTTTTTTTTCTTTTGATATATAAGGGCGAATTTCTTTATCTAATATTCTCATAGCCCTGAAATCCCATACCTGACAAATCATGGTGCCTTGCTTGCTGAAAGTCTCCAACACTCACTCTTTCCCGGCCTCCTATAGTACCATCTTCTTTATCGATTTTTCATAAGTATGGGAATCTGACTAATTATTAGTTAACATTCTATTCTTCTTCCTCTCAGCTTCGCAATCATAAGTCAGCCTTTCCCGCGGGATCGTCCCACCTTTCATCTTTGAAGCCTTCCCCTTCTTCACTCCTAGCTCCAAGGGTGGAAGCATGGATAAGGAAAACATGAAATTAAAGGTATCTAAGGTATACAGATTTCTGTTCTAGGAAGCATCGATTTAAAATTAATGATTTATAAAAAATAGAGTATACTATATGAAAAACGCATAATAGGAACAAGAAAACAAGAAAAGAAGTTATACTCATCATATAGTGAACAATAAGGATGAGGAAAAAAGCTTAACCACGAGTTTATTAAAAAAAAGAAGAGAGTGGACAATTACATATATGTAGATTGTAAAGATTGACATGAATATCAAAAAAACTACTCTATTACAATTTGGGATCATGAATTATTATATGGGAATTCTTATCACACCCTTATCGGGTTGGGTTGGCGGTATCATGGATTTTTGGCCCGAGCCAGGACCAATATATATTGGGCTCGTGTTCCGATCAGGCTCGTGAGTCGGGATAATAGGCCAGTCCTATGCTCATCACTACTCCCATGCAATTGCTTACCCCCAGTTGTCTTCTTTGTTACCTGTCACTGCCTTTTTAAAGTCTTCAAGCCGGGGACTAAGATGAAAATCTATAGTAGGCTTTAGTTGGCATTAGAGTGGTTAATTCGTACCCATTCAATCAAAGGAGTCAATTCTGAGAAAAATGGAGGTTTGGCAAAGGAGGAATAGGGTAAATAATGAAGCTAAATTTTCTTTTAGTTTGTTATCCTTAACATAGCTAGATTCTGTCGTAATATATTATCCTTTTGAAGGGAACTGTCGATTGTGATTCAAACACACCACACCAACGAAAGAATGTAAGGGTGCATATTATATGGATAAAATTCCTCCAAATATACCATATATCCAAATATGTTATCTTTTTGTAGTTTTGTTAAAAGTAGATATCGTAGATTCTACATTCTTTTCTCTACCACATTCCTTGAAGCGGCGGAATTCCTTCCTTCATATTATGTGTAAGGAGGCCAAAGGTTTACATAGATATATGTAATCTGGTCATAAAGACTGATTTCCTACATCTCGACTTTAATCTCATGGTTGTCATCTCTTTTTGTTCTCGATCACCTTTGAGTGATTGCCACCATGGAAGGTCGTATCGATATCGTTTCGATATCGTATCTATATGATATTTCGACGATATATCGCCGAAATATCGCTCATATCGACAAGCCTTTGTGAAGAAAATGCCTAGAAATAGGGATATATCGCCATATCGGTGCCCATATCGGTCCCATGTCGATATCAATATACCGGTGATATATCATCGATATATCGCGATATTTCCTTCCATGATTGCCACACGTTTTTCTCTCTTTTTTAAGGACATTACTACTTACATTGAAAGCGGAAAGGGGGGGGGGGTCAATGGCCCCAAATCAAGCTGTGGTCGGTGGCTACAAATCAAGCCATGGCTAGTGGCTCCAGATTTACCTACAAGACCAGTGAGGCCGAGCACACGAAGATGCTCGTCTTCCACTACGAGCTCCCCTTGGGTAACGAGAGTCCTCTTTCTCAATCATGGTTCGATCTCCGATCACCGCCCCCACCATCCTAGACACCACCGTCGCCGCTCCAACCCTCCATAACCCACCAATGCCCCTTTAGTCCTTCGGCCCATTAACCCAATCCTCGTCAAAACCCATCTGCATCAGGCCTCCACAACCCACCTACAAGCGCAAGAAGATGGGTCCTGCCAAGCCAAGCCACCAATGTCGCCCATGTTCTCAATACTCCAAAACCCACCATCACTCCTTTATAAGTTTAATGGATCAGATACAATCTGTTGTCATTGGATTGGATCGATTTGGATATACAAGTCTAATGGATCGGATTGAAATTTTGCAAATCTTTTCATTTATGGATTGGATTCGATTCTTGTCAAAATCCGATCCGATCCAATCCGTTAATCTGTTAATAAATAAATAATATATAAAAATTCATTTGCTATTAAAGCATATCAAATAATGAATTTTATTTGAAAACTGATATAAATATCAAAGCTACTCATATTTATAGTTTAAACCTAATTCCAACTCAAACTTTAGGTTGTCGCACTTGTAGGAAATCCCATTATCCCACCCCATCAGTTGGTTTTAGAAAAAGTAATACATACTCACAGTGTTCTTTGGGTCTTTCCAATCTTCCAAATGAAACATCCTTCTTAAAAAAATACATAAACCTAAAGAGACATAAACCTAAACCCTCTTTGAGCCCTTCCATACGAAACATCCACCCACACTGCATACCTCTCCACCCTTGGCCGCATACATCTCCGCCAGTTGCCATCCTTGTCCCCAACCACGTGCACGGTACCAAATTTTCATCGTGCATGTGCAACCAAACCTCTGTTGTGCACGTGTAGCCAGATCTCATCCTCGACTCTTCCATACCTCGCTCGCACATGTGCAACTAGGCACCTCAGGTCCTCGCCTCAGACCTCCCACGTGCACAACCCTCCCTCCCGTATCGTGTAGCCAAGTAGGTAAGTTGTAGTTCTTATTTGATATACACAAACTTACAATATTCAAAGTCAATGTGATGCTTATACAGTTTCTACGTATTACATGTATGTTATTTATATCTAGTGATATAATGATTGTTCATACTAAATCAATAACAAGCATACATATTCTTTTGTTTCTAAAAAATTAACTATCATTTTCTTTATGTTTATCCATACTCTCAATTTTATAACCATGATTCAAATGTTGAAGTCTAATGTGATACAAACTTAATCATATCTTATGATGTGATCGTAGGGGAGCATTAAAAATCCGATTCGATCCAATTCATAATCCAATGGATTGGATTGGATTTGTTTAGTGGATTAGATTGGACTAGAAAAATCAAATATCCGTTAAATATGGACTGGACACAGATTAAATCAAAACTGATCTAATTCCACCCGTGTATACCCCTAACGTTGTCGCTCTAGAACCCACTCGCGGAGCCCACCACCACCCCATTAATCCTACTCTCATTAGCACGATCTTCATGAAAAATCACCTGTGTCGCCCCTCCAATGCACGTCTTCCACACCTTTTCCCTTTGTAATTGGCAAAGTTTGTAGATGTTTTGTGGGTTCTGTGCTGCTACGGAGAGCTACAGATCACAACTGAGAGGCGAGGCATATACTGCTCCGGAGAAAAATAGATCACAGTTTGGATGCCGCCCTCTTCGTCCTCTGGAGCTCTGCAAGTTGGGGAAGAACATAGATCATTCTATAGAAGTTACAGCAGCCTTCAAATTGATCAAAGAAATTCGAGTTCAACTGATCAGATTCGCTGGAATGACTTGATCTCAACCGTTCAAATACAGGCATTCCTGATTGCACTTGTGATTTGATTAACTCGACTGTAACTCAAGCAAGTTAACCAAGGTGTCAACAGCAGAGTTCATGAGGTAAGGCAGAGCAACGTTTGTAAAGTCGGGAATAATAACAATATTTATAGGGGTAAAAATCCAATAATATAATAGCGGCTAAATTCACAGCTAAAGACAAAGGTTAGCTTGTCCTTGGGAGCGCAGGGACAGAGGCAAAGTGGGCAACCCAAGTTGGAATTGGGGCCGTGTGGGGTCGATCTCCTCTTCCGAAACACCCCCATCATTCTCGCCTTCATAGTTACGGCTACGCCGACGCGATGGCGGTGGAGACCCACCCGCGGAAAAAACTTTAACCCCCGTCGTCATCGAAATAACTACGAAAGGGCAGAGATCCTTAGAAGGGGAGACAGTGGCTGAGACGTGGACTGGTCGCGTCGGGTTGGGCCGACACGCGCTTCACCCGATTCTTATCATATCGCTTCCCCCTCCCCTGTTTATTCCTATATATACACGGCCATCTGCCAACGTCTCCCCAATCTCCCAACTCCCAAGATATGCATCTTTAATGCACCATCGCCAATAATTAACTACAACCCGCCAAGCAAAATCACATCTTTTTCATCACCCATCTCCGAATTCCTCGCGATTCCTGCTACCATCTGTCAAAGACGCCATTTTTAGAAGCGGGTAGTTCGTTATCCGTCGCTTCTCTTCTGTCCTCCTGCGCTACCAGTTGTTTGCCCCGCACCTTACGCTCTTCGAAGCCCTATCCTTTTAGGGGTTCTTCCTCTTCTTGATATCTCCTCACCTCCCCCTTGTGTGATTCCCAAGTCCGTGGAATAGATGGCGGTTTTGGTTTCCAGGCAGGGGAGACAGCAACAGAGATACAGCAAGAATACCGGCGGCCGCCTTGTTGTTGGGTGCGTTTCTCTCTTTTCTTCTTCCCTTGGATTTCTCGGGTTTCTTGATTTGGGTTTTTGTTATTCGTCAGATAAGATGGTATTTTTGTTCTAATTGGAGGTTTTTTTTATGGTGCAGATGCATTCCATACAAGTGGAAGACCCAGAAGGCCGGTGATAATTGTGGGATTGAGCAATCACTGGAGGTTCTCGTTGTTAGCTCTCAAAAGGGGAATGCCATTCTCTTCCCAAAGGTATAATCACCTAACCATATGGAAAAATGTAGGATCGATAGGAGATGAATGATTATCTAACAAGTTCGTTTTATGATCAATAGGGAGGGTGGGAAAATGATGAGACCATGGAACAAGCAGCATGCCGAGAGGCATTGGAAGAAGCAGGCGTCCAAGGAATCATCGAGGTTAGTCTTTGCGCATCTTCTTTGAACCTTTATCACGGTCTTGAATTAAAAAAAAATCCTCAAGCCTTGCAAGCTTTTCTAATGGATATGCTATTCATGTCACTCGTACAGGATAAACTTGGAGAATGGCTGTACAAGAGCAGAAGCCATGATGCCGTTTATGAAGGCATCATGTTCCCCCTTAAAGTACAAGATGATGAAGATGAATTGGTAGATTGGCCAGAGAGCAACTTGCGCAATCGCCGATGGGTAAGCACATTCCGAAAAACCGGATTCACACTCTCTTTAGAGCATTGCTCAGAACTGCAAATGGAATGAACTGATCTGTAATCTCACTAAGCTGATTCTATTGTGCAACAGGTGAGTGTCTCTGAATTCATGGAGGGCTGCCCTCATCCTTGGATGCGAGAAGCATTGGAGCGGCTGGTGAAGAGGCTGTCGGATTCGTGGATGCCGCAAAAGCGAGAGAGTCGATACCTGCAGATGTTCAAGAGGGTCACAGGCTCGCTCAGTCTAGGATATGATTTCTAACAAGGAAAAAACTGCATGAGCCTCACTTGTACATAGTTGCAGATCCTGTGCTTCCTGAATCAGAGATTTAGAAGTAGTGGAGGAACAAAGATAATCGGAGAGGATTAGGATTGTAGGACTAGAATTCGTTGGATGTTGAGTTACCATTCATTTATTCATTCGTTTGTTCTCTCTCTCTCTCTCCTCATTACTGGCTGTCACGCATCTAAGGGAAAATTTCAATGGTACTAATTGGGAATTCGTTGGCATGATCTCAGAAATCAAGCATCGTTACTGTTTATTACAGTGGGAATCCATTCTGTGATTGCAGTGTCTCCAACAAGTACCGTGTTGAGAGTTGAAAAAAAAGCAGTAGTCCATGAGATAATTTAAGAAAAGACACTGGAAGATGACTTTTTCATCGTTATACATTTCTTATGAAAAGAATTGAGCTAATCTCTGCATTTATTATGTATGAATTAATAGCGACTTTCGATGTGTCCTACTTTTCTGATGTTCAATGTTTAGACGAGGAATATATAATTGGATTGGATCTCCGTCTGCTCCAGACTTACGTTCTAGATGAACACTCGAATTTTTCCTGTGGGTGACAGTCCCTGCTATCTTCAGTCTTCCTCCGATCCATTATCTTGTGTGTGACGATTTCTGTTGAGAAAATGTTGTCAGTAATGCAGTGTGAAAGCACTGTGTGAAAGAAGAATGTGAACAGATCGTTTTCTTAAGCTTTTTTTCCTGAACAAATATTAAAAATTAGACATCACATCATCAAAAGTTAATATAAAAATTGGTTTTTAACTTGGCAGGACTTGGGTCTTTTTATAGTTTACACTTTTTTTATCATCAGTCATTGCTTCTTATAATTAATTGATATTGGTCGTAAGGATGTACATGTGTTTTGTATGTACATCCTTATAATCCGGATCTTTTCCTTGATCCTCTATTTGAATCAATGCTGTGGCTGTTGTTTCTAATATATTTTAGGAGCAACAAAAAGAACTGGGGATGATTACTAGGCCGGGCTGGCCTATTCCAGTCCCAAACCCCGTCTTCTTAACACGGTCCAACCTAAACTCAAAAACGAAATTCCTACTCGGACTATTAGAGAAAGATCCTAGTACATTATATTGCGCCAAGTTCTTTTAATTTTCAAAGAGAACTCCTAGCCCCTTCCATCTTCCTTGCATGTCTAGGCTATCTATCTTGACCTCTTATTATCTATCTTGACCTCTTATTGCTAGAACAGACAAAGCAACAGACCCTTGGCTTGGGAATACGAGGCAATTCCCCACTAGTATATAAGATGGGGAAAATCCAATAGCAGAACCAGAACCTCTTGCAAGACGGAGGAATGGAGCAGACCAAAATATTGATCTATATGATATTTCAGGCTGGGTTCTGACTGAGGTTGTCCCATGCATGTCCAGCCCGATACGCGAGTCCAATATAATATACACACACACACACACACATATATACATATATATAGGGTAAAATGGAGCTGCCCCCATGGGGGGAGCTAACTTGGCTCCCCCCGCATCATTTCACCCGATTTTTTTTTATTTTTTTGAAAAATTTCTTCCGTGGATTTTCATCAATATATATCTATATTATGTAAATAAAATTTCGCGCGAGACAGAGACTCCTACGACCTCCATCCAGACGGGGTCGTTTTTAGTAATTCTGTTACCGTTAAAAAATTACTGTTTGGATGGAGGCCGTAGGTGTCTCTGTTTCGCATGAAATTTTAATGACATAATATAGGGATATATTGATGAAAATCCACGGAAGAAATTTTTCAAAAAAATAAAAAAAATCGGGCGAAATGATGCGGGGGGAGCCAAGTTAGCTCCCCCCATGGGAGCAGCCCCATTTTACCCTATATATATAATGTTACAAATAAAAAACAAACAAATAAATAAAATATATTGAGCAATAAAGGTTTTCCTGTTCTCTTAGAACTATCATATGGATAATTTATTCACCATCTGCTTAGTTAATGCGAGGAAATTATACCCTCTTTAATTAAACTCTAATTCGTGAGGCATTTCGTATAACAAATTAAAAATGCAATGCATAACACTTCCCTAAAAAATTTATCAAGAGATTATATTATATTATTGGCGGGTTGATATATTTGCTAATGGTAGCATCATCGAACGAGGAACTTGAGAGACTATCGAGTCTTTTTATTAGATTTATCCGTAGCCTTATCTGACCCAAACTCAATCCATTAGTTTCGGGCCTGGTTTGATCTTGTTGTAATATATTTTTCGGGCCTCGACCCATCCCTGAACCCACTATGTTAAAGTGAGATTGATCTTAAGCCTTGAGGGGTCCAATTAGGGATGTAAACGGTCGGAAATGGATACGGATATAGGTATTACCATATCTTTATCCGTTTTTGAATACGAATACGGATGCGGATACAGATATTGACGGATATTAAAACTATCTTATCATATCCTTAAAAAACGGATGCGGATGTAAAACGGATATTGATCGCATATGAGCAATGTTACAAATACTCTATAGAAACAACTTAAATATATACGAATTGGATGGAAAATACATGATACAAATTTATTAAATGTGTTTGTATCATAAAATTATACAGATACGATAAAAGAAGGTATATAATTATGCTATCTATAGTTATAAATAAATATATGACTATATTTATATACGAAAACGAATATACGGATACGGATACAGATGTTTACGGATATCAAAACGATATCCATATCTGTATCCATTTTAAAACGGATATGGATACGGATACGGATGTCAAATCTATATAAAATGAATACGGTGACGGATCGGATACGGATATATCCGTAACCGTTTGCATCCCTAGATCCAATCCAATGCGTATTCCTGCAAAGAATACTTGTGTGCAAGGATATATAATGACAATATTAACAGTGTTTGTACATCGCTTGTTACAATCAAAAGATGCGTATAAATTTGTCGAAAAACATACCGAACGTAAAAGCGAGTACATGATAACGAAAATACAAACAAAAAATTCAAGCAAAATAAATGTAGTCTAATTGCAATCGCACTCAAAACCACGTCACAGATTCGTCGAGATTTTCCGAATCAACATTATTGAAAGAGAGAGAATAATTATGTGTGTTCGCAACCTTAGGCCATATGATTGGATACAATAAGGGGCGGAGGATGTTGATATTTCTGAAGTTTAATGGAGCTGCATGAATAATGTTCGAGAATGACCAATTTCTACCCGTTAATTGCCCTCCAGCACCAACACGTCATAGATACCACACAACAACAAGGGATACATAACGTTGGCATGCCCACTTACGGGAGTGAAGGTAATCTCACACACACAAAGTAAAGGGAGCATGTTACCTACTTCATATCTATTTTGTTGTAAATTTTTTATTTTTTTTGAAAATAGTACTATGAGTTTTCATAACTATATCTCTTTAATATATTATTCAAATTTTGTCAGAAACATAGACTCATATGTTATCCATCCAGAACATATTGATTACAACAAATCTAAGTCCATTAAAATTATATGTTCTAGATGAAGGATATAAGAGTGTATGTAACATCCCGGGCTTAGATCCCCGGTCCGTTATCGGAGCATTACTGGTCCGGACAACCTCTTGAAATCGGACCCATACGGACCCGATTAACCACCCCCAAAATGCTCAAGCCGGGTTGTTCGGTAGTAATCTCCTCACTTTTTATCCCACCCGGAAATTTCATGTTTCCACGGTGTGGGACCTTTTTGGGATTTTACAACTTCCCCCACTCATATTCGCAACGTCCTCGTTGCGATATGACCCATCACTTATTCCCAGTGACAGTGGCGGCTGCACGCTCCGGGTAGCCTTTTCCTTCAACCTCTTTGTAGGGGCGGCTCCACCTCTCGGGTAGCCGTTTCCACTATCGGAGGGAAATTGGTTCTGATACCATTTGCAACATCTCAGGCTTAGGTTCCCGGTCCGTTATGAGAGCATTACTGGCCCGGACAATCTCTTGAGATCGGGCCCATACGGACCAGATTAACCACGCCTATAATGCTCAAGCATGGTTGTTCGGTAGTAATCTCCGCACTTTTTATCCCACACAGAAATTTCATGTTTCTACGGTGTGGGACCTTTTTGGGGTTTTACAGTGTATGTTTTTGACAAAATTTGATTGACATATCATGGGGATATAGCCATGAAATCCATGGTGATATTTTTCAAAAAATAAAAAAATTCAAAAAGTGGGGATGAAATAGGTAAGTTTACCTACTTCATGAAGTAGGCTCCCTTTTCTCACACACGCACACACGCACAAGCCCACATGCGCACGCATGCATACACACACACATGAGGTAAATGGGGATGCCTCCTAGGGGGAGCTAACTTGGCTTTTCCTGTGTCGTTTCGTTCTTTTTTTGAAAATTTCTTCCCTAGAATTTCATCACTATATCCCTATATTATGTTATTGAAGTTTTGTGCGAAACATAGACTCCTACTCAAACAATCATTTTTTAACGGTAATTGAATTACTAAAATCAACTCCATCTGAATGGAGGCCGTAGGAATCTATGTTTCGCGTGAAACTTGAATGGCATAATATATAGAGACATTGATGAAAATCCACGAAAGAAAAATTCAAAAAAAATAAAAATAGGCGAAATGACGCGGTGGGAGTCAAGTTAGCTTCCCATAGGAGGCAGTCCTATTTTACCCTATGTATATCCAATAAAGTGCATCTTTCCTTAATGCATGGAAAGCACATCATCTCACCCCTTCATAATTAATCAAACAATCGTGATGAATAGACTATTATCCTTATTTTTTAATGTTAAAAAATCTATTTTAATCAATTTGTCACATTCTAAAAATAGAACGTGACAATCCCACATTCTATTTTCTGTGTATACATTGAAAGAGCCATTGTTAGGGTTCTCGAGTCCCACAATCAGTCGGCAGCAAGCAAGGCGGCGCTTGAGCCTCCGCCTCCTCGTCTTACTGCGATGACACTGATATTGGCCTTTTTCCTGGCCATCTCGATCGACGGGCTTGCTGCGAGAAAGGTGCCTCCGCCTCTCGTCTTGGTGCGAGAAAGTTGACGGAAGCCTCCGCCTCCTCGTCTTGCGCAAGAATTTTTTGTTGGCACTCGAGGCCTCGCACACCATTGGCAATGGCTATATGGACATGGATGAGACAAGGAATGGGATCAGATCTCCCCGTTTATTCTACAGCTCCTTTCAATTAGTACGGAGAAGAGACACATTTAATTAGTACGGAGAAGATGCACAAATGTGAGAAATATATATTCCCTTCAATTATTTACACTTATGACTCCGTCTTATTTTTCAGCTATTTTTTTCAAAATAAAATCATGTGTGTCTATATATATTCATCTATATATTGCTCCAATATGTCATTCGAATTTCGTCAGAAACAGAGACTCGTATGCTCTCCATCAAGAACAGGTGGATTACAATTAGAGGTGTACATGGATCGGATTGGTTCGTGTCCAATCCAACCTTAACGGATTTTTATTTTTTTAATCCAATCCAATCCATCAAATTTTCAAATCCAATCCGATCCAATCCATCGGATTACGGATTGGTTCGGATTTTATACTTACAATTTCCTGCCCAATAGTCTACTTTACATGTCTATTCTTTACAGCACGCTAGCCCTCGAACATTCGAATAATGATTTAAAAAATTGATTATATGAATAGAAGTAAAGAAAAGAAAAAAAATACATATCAAGTAAAAGTTGAAGAGTTCCATTAATCCATTATAAAAAGTTGAGGACCAAACGATCAAACTAAAAGATTATATTGAATTTGATTTTTTTAATAAATAGTGCATTAGTTGTTTTTTGCAATTGATTTCTATCAAATGATTCCAATAAAAACAATACAAGTTATCAAATAAGGATACAAAGACAAGTTAGATAAATAAAAAATGTGATCTCTTTGACGGATATTGATAAAGTCCATAATTAACTTAGAATCTTAAGCCATGTCAAATCCAACCATCGACAAAAACATCCTTCAAGGCTCTATATTGTATCATTAAAAAATGAGAATCAGAGAACATTCATACTCAATTGAGTATGCAAGACACAACTATCTTAAATATAGCCAACCAATTAGGCATCATTCTTCTCAATTTAAAAAGGACTTGAACCGGAATTTATTTGTAAGATTATATCTATAGTCAAAATATGCAAATTCTATGAAAACATGAATACAAAATATATAACAAATTAAAAATGAAAGGAATTAAAATAATGTATATTTCTTCTTAAATGAGTGTATGTAATTGACCTAATTTCATCATTAAAATAAGATTGCAAGATAGAGCAAATAAAAGGTAAGAAGCAAAGAGAATAAAAATATCTAACAAATGTACCAGGCAAATATCCCAAATCTATTGTCTTTTAATGAAGATAAGAAGAGTGGCAGCATGCGGAGGCCAAATGGTATCGCATGGAAGGGGATTATGTTGTTTGAGACATGTAGCGACATCGCAGGGAAGGAGGCATGACAAAATTGTGTTGGGGAGGAATAACATTGTGCAAGAGGGGGGCATCACCGAAATGGACTGAGAGGGAATCATGAGGAATTTTGGTGGTCAATAGTGAAATGAGAGAGAGAGGGAACTGGGAGAGCAACAACAGAACATGGATTTATAATTTTACAATATAAGCATACTTTATTATTTTGAAGATTTAACATTTGTCTTTCAAGAGAGAAGAAATGGTGATATCAAGAGGACTTATATACAAGATTGATATGAAAAAAATGGTATGAATAACATTGATTATGTCCTTAGAAAGAATTCGAAATAGGTGCACACAGATATTGTGTGTGTATGTATGTATGTGTGTGTGTGTGTATTTATGTTTGTATGTATCTACATGCATGCATGTATGTTAACGGATTAACGGATTGGATTTTGGTAAAGATCCGATCAAATCCATACTTTAACGGATTTCAAAAATTCCAATTTAATCCGATCCATTAGAATGATAAAACCAAACCAATTCAATCCAATAGCATCAGATTGGATCAGATTACGGATTTTATCTGATCCGTGTGCATCCCTAATTACAATTATGTTTTTACCGTTAAAATTATCTATTCTAGCTGGAGGGGCATAAGAGTCTCTGTTTCTGAAATTCGAATGACAAATTGAAGAGATATATAGATGAATATACATGATTTTATTTTGCAAAAGAAATAAAAAACGTCGGAAAATGAGGCGGGAGCAACCCCATTCTCTCTCTCTCTCTCTCTCTCTCTCTATATATATATATATAGGATTTAATGGGGCTGCCCCCTGGGGGCAGCCAACATGGCTGCCCCGCCCCCTATTTCGGCGTGTTTTTTTTATTTTTTTTGAAAAATAAAACTATGTATATTCATCCCTATATCCCTCCTATATACCATTCGAATTTCGTCAGAAACAGAGACTCCTACGGTCTCCATCGAGATGGTGTCGATTTAAAAAATCTTGTTACCGTTAAAAAATGACCGTCTAGATGGAGGCCATAGGAATCTCTGTTTCTAACAAAATTTGAATGACATATAGGAGGGATATAGGGATGAATATACATGGCGATATTTTTTGAAAAAAAATAAAAAAAACGTCGCAAATGGCGCGGGGGCAGCCCCATTAACCTCATATATATATATATATATATATATATATATATATATATATATATATATATGGGAAAATGGGAAAGCCCCCTAGAGGCAGCCAACATGGCTGCCCCCACCTCATTTTTCACAATTTTTTTTATTTTTTGGAAAAAATCTCACCATATATATTCATCTCTATATCCCTCTTATATGCCGTTCGAATTTCGTCAGAAACAGAAACTCCTACAACCTCCATCGAGACGTCATTTTTTTAGTGGTCGCATGATTTTTTAAATCGACCATGTCTGGATGGAGGCCGTAGGAGTCTCTGTTTCTGACGAAATTCGAATAGCATATAAGAGGGATATATGGATGAATATACATGGTGATATTTTTCAAAAAAATAAAAAAAATGCCAAAAAAAAGGACGGGGCAGCCATGTTGGGGCAGCCCCATCAACCCCTATATATATAGAGAGAGGAAAGGGATCCTACTCTATGGAGTAGGTAACTTACCTACTCCACTTTCTTTTTTCAATTTTTTTTATTTTTTTTAAAAATACTTCCATAGATTTTCGTAATTATATCCCTCTAATATGTCATTAAAATTTCGTCAGAAATAAAGTCCTACGGCCTCCATCCAGAACATGAAAAATACAGCAAATCTGAGACCATTAAAAAATGACTGTCTGGATAGAGCCCGTAAGAGTCTCTGTTTCTGACGAAATTTGAATGATATATTAGAGGAATATAGTTATGAAAATCTATGGAAGTATTTTTAAAAAAATAAAAATATTTTGAAAAAAAAGAAAATGGAGTGAGCAAATTACCTACTCTATGGAGTAGGTCCCTTTTTCTCACATATATATAGGGTAAAATGGGGCTGCCCTCTTATGGGGGGAGCTAACTTGGCTCCTCTCATCCCGTTTCGCCCGTTTTTTTTATTTTTTTTAAAAATTTCTTCCGTAGATTTTCATCAATATATCCCTATATTATGTCATTAAAATTTCGTACGAAACAGAGACTCCTATGGCCTCCATCGAGACGGGGTCGTTTTTAGCAATTCTGTTATCGTTAAAAAATGACTTTCTGGATGGAGGCCGTAGGAGTCTCTGTTTCACACGGAATTTTAATAACATAATATAGGGATATAGTAATGAAATTTCACGGAAGAAAATTTAAAAAAATAAAAAAATCGGACGAAATGGGGCGCGGGGAGTCAAGTTAGCTCCCCCAGGGGGAGCCCCATTTAATCCATATATATATATATATATATAGAGAGAGAGAGAGAGAGAGAGAGAGAGAACCCTTCCAATGAAGTGCACCTTTCCTGAGTCAATGGAAAGCCCATCACGATATCCGTTAGATCTCAATCTGACGATTCTTCATTCAAAAGGGCATTTCAGTCCTTGAGTTTTCACTTTGAATTTGAATTTAATTTAATCCTTTTATTTTACCAATTTTAGACTGTCCAATTTGGTAATTTTCATTGATATTTATTCAATGAGGTACCGACAACGAGGGAGCATTTTCGCACCATGCAGAATGACAAACGTCTTTGTAAAATTCGCGTCCACATTGTAAATTTGTTTCCTGCATTATAGAACAAAATCACAGTTAGTACTGTAATTGTTATTGTTATTGCAAATTTGATAATGCATTTGTAAAAAGCAGTCTCATATATGTAGGAAACATCATGATATTTGTAAATTCTGAAGTGATGTTGTAAAAACGGAATTGAGATTTTATCAAAACAATACGAAGTTGTTAGAAAATGATAAAAGAGATGATAAATGAAAAAAAGATATTGTAAATGTATTTTGAGTTTTATAAAAAAAATAAACTCGTATTGTAAAAAATATATGAAATCAAAAAACTAGATAGAGAAGATATGTGATAAATGTAAAAATAATATGAGATTGTAAAAAACACATTGTGATTTGTAACAAAAAGAACCAGTATTGTAAAAAACGAACTCGGAATGTAAAAATGAAATGTAAAATCAATGAATATGTCTATCTATGTATCCCATCAATCTGTATGTAATAGATATGCCTACCTTATCATTTTCGTTTTATTTTTTGGTTGTCTACTAAACTTGTTTGCAACGGTGATTTGTGTGGAGGAGCATGACATGATTCAGTCCACCCTTACTGTGCATCCACAAAATAATTAAACTAAGCAACTAAACGTAGGAAAATATGTTTAAAGCTCAAGCTTCCAAAATGTTGATATCTCAGATTTACCATCACAAGCTAATCTTTGTTCTATATTCCAGTTTGCTAGAAGATTCATATACCATCACAAGCTAATCGTTACATATTTACATTCATCTACAAGATTCATACTTTTTTTTTGTTTGTGCAGACAGATGTTTATCGAACACCATCGAGCTAAAATACCAGATTAATACATGGAGAGATGATGTCATGAAGGGGATAATAGAGTGGCAGATGGACAAAATAAAATAGCTAGTTAGATTAGAGAAATCGGATCGATGGGACTGACAAGGAGCTTACAAAGAGGGAAAGGGGACCAAGTTGAGGATGTCTACCTTTTAATTCCATCTTTGTAACTACAATTGTAGTAGCGATTTCAATTGTTAGTTTTTATGCACTATGTAGAATGGATGGATGATTCCAACTTTTCACAGTTGATTTTTATTTTTGGACAAAGAAAGTTCAGATGTTTTAACTTATTTTTGGACAATGGTTGAATAAAAATTCATGGGAATTATAGTTTTAGTGCAAATGAAATTATGTAGTTTGCCTCTAAAGGTGGAGTTGAGATGTTCCATAGTTTGCTTCGAGCATATAAAAGTTTATTGAGTATATAAAGGTGGGTTGGTTTCAGTCCTTGGTTTGCTATAATGTCCTTGGTGCATCGCGCAACACTTTGACTGCTTTCAATGCATACCATGTCTCACTCTTCTTTAACTTAGAACCTAACAAATAGAAAAATATGCAATGAAATTTTAATTTATTTTTGGTTACATGCATAACTAGATGTTTTGTCTTATTTGTAATGAGCATTAGACATGTCATTATTCCACAAAAATCAAAATTACACTATGAGCACCTCCAGCCTCACCATCTTCAACACAATGTAACAAATTTATGAACTAAAACAATCATTGTCAATGCACAACCAATGGAGTGGTGAATGTTTTTAATGATGGTGAAATTTTCATGCTTTATTTATTGTGATACGTATTTAGGCAATCTGAAGCAAAGATGTGATTATCTTTTTTGCTAATATATTGTATCTTACTTTCACAAACATAGTGAGGGTGTGGTTTTAGACAAGCTGAGACAAAGATGCAATTATCTTTTTTGCTAGTATATTGATCTCCCTTTCAAACACTAATTGAGGGTGTGGATTTAGGCAAGGGAAGCGAACTGCCTAGTCAATTTGCTGATGACATAGTATTTTCTAAAAAATTTTGCAACATGCATTCTTGAACATAGGGCCATGAAGTGCTATTGTAGATATCAAGCTCCCAATTGCATATTACAAAGTACAAATAATTTTTTTAAATAAAGTGTGAAATGAAAACAAAGCTTGCAGGTCACAAAAGGTAACATCACCAAGTTATATGTTTACTATACATGATCTATGCTATTTAGACCGGGTTTTATCGAGCTTTCGTTTATGAATATCATGTTGACTCCAGTTCCATCACCGCCAACCCATGTTGTTTGACTCTTCATCGTTTGTGTTCACCTATTTTGCAATTGTCTAGGATGCAATCGATCATACTAACATTTGAGGGATTCTGTTTCTTATATCTTCTCATTCACCAATCGATAACACCCCCTCCAATTAGGATTTAGATTGGAGCGATTTTCATCCAGCACCAAGCAACTACTTCATCCATAAATCCAACGTTCATAATCATCTTCCTTGGCATATATGTTGCAACCATGTTACATTAAACCTATAATATGTCATCAAATGAGATAATACCACACAGATTGTTAACAAATGAACGCCCAACATTTGCAAAATAAAACAATACTCGGATGGAATCATAATAGATGTCATTTCAAATATAATGGGCAAGCTTCAGCTGTTACGAGGGTTTATTATTCTGTTCTAGACAAATTGGGCAGTGCATTATGGGTTTAAACCTTTTAAGATATATTTTAAAATTGGGAAGCCATATCTTGGACATGTCCAGTTAGATAAATTATTATGTTGGCTGCTCAAATAAGTAGTGGTACAAAGTTTTTAATCATTAAAGAATGTTATTTTTTAATTTTCCATAAACTGCACAAGCCATTTTCAGGCGGATTACTTGGACCTGAAGCAGCAATATACCTGATACTAAAAATTCACCATCCTGAAAACATGATATATACATCTAATATACTTAATGATACAGAGTTAATGCTATCCACTTTCATCTTGTTCTTATTCCACTCTAATTACAACATAAGAAGGTAGAAACTAACAACAGAAAAAAAATCTTATGATGGTTGTATTATTTGCAACTTCTGAGATCCAACCATTGAGATTCGGTTGGGGAGTCCGAGCAGATGCAACAACAGAGGAGTCCGAGACTGCGCGAGGTTAGCAAGAGGGGGGGCGACCTGAGGTGCTGCGATCCCCTGTAAAAAAAATTGAAAAGTGAATCTTGTTCCTCTCAACTACAGCATCTGCTACGGTGATATGCCAATATTCAGACTGCAGGAAGAGACCATTTGACCCTATACACATTTAGGATGCCTGTTTATTTCAGGTTTAAAAACCACCTCCCAAACATTACATCTTCCACAAAAAAGCATCTTTCTATGCAAAGGCAAATATTAGATGCGAATAACTCATTCAAATCTTGATTAAAGAAAACCTAACAACCTAAATCGGATCTTGCACATGGAAAAAATAAACAACCCTTTGTTAATCAGGCAAGCTCCGCAGGAGAAAGATGTCCAGGCAAAGGTGGAGGAATGTTGGGGCATCGTAGGGAACGGTGCCGAGGAACAACACCGAGGACCGGATAGTGAAGCCTCGCTTGTGGCGGGATGGGGAGGTTTAGGGTTCCCGAAGTTTGCCTCATGAGGGAAAGAAGGATGCACGAGCAAGGAGGGGCCGTGTTGTCGTTACGTCTCGTCGCAAGAGATGGTAGCCCGGAGAGAATCGTCGGAGGTAGATCGAGAGAGGGAGAGGTGAGGGTTGGATACGAGACTTTACGAGGAAGTTCTGACGAGTGAGATTCTGTGGCAGAGGAGCCCACGAGGTCTGTGGGAACCAACGGATGGGAGTGGGCACGGACGGTCACGATTCGGGGTTCAGGGAACTTGCCTGCACATGGGCTCAGGCTCCCCAAACCCATATATATATATATATATATATATATATATATATATATATATATATATATATATATGGATTTAATGGGGCTGCCCCGCCCCCTATTTCCGACGTTTTTTTATTTTTTTTTGAAAAATAAAACCATGTAAATTCAACCCTATATCCCTCCTACATGCCATTCGAATTTCGTCAGAAACAGAGACTCCTACGGTCTCCATCGAGATGGTGTCGATTTAAAAAATCCTGTTACCGTTAAAAAATGACTGTCTGGATGGAGGCCGTAGGAGTCTCTGTTTCCGACGAAATTCGAATGGCATGTAGGAGGGATATAGGGATGAATATACATGGTGACATTTTTTGAAAAAAGATAAAAAAAGCGTCGAAAATGGCGCGGGGGCAGCCATGTTGGCTACCCCCAGGGGGCAACCCCATTAACCTCTATATATATATATATGAGTGATCCTATGAGATGATCTTTTGTGAGATGGTGAGATGGGACATTCTGGACCACAAGTTGCTATATTCTCTGTCCTACCTTTCTCTCTCCTGGTTGGAACTAGTGGTACAGAATACCCCATCTCACCATCTCACCAAAATTCCATCTCATAGGATCGCCCCCCCTCTCTCTATATATATAGGGGGCCTTTCATATGAGACTTGGTCCTTCCATTCAATTAGAAGGCCAAGCATCCTAACCATCGGATGTAAAATAAACGTCTATGATAAAAACCGGCCTATTCACAAAAACTGGATTAGCAATAACAATCGTTTCCTAAAATTAAGGAACTCCTAATAAAGAAATTACACATTTTCGAACTGACAAAAATGGCTAATAACATGTGTTTTTGAATACAAAACGATGAAAGTATCCTACAAAAGAAACATTATAAAATACTAATCAAACCATGATTCTGAGAAATGAAATATATAATATACAAGACATAATATTACTGTTTTCATCATACACTATTTTAAGGAAAGGCTTTTGTTGTTTGTTTCTATAAATATGGGAGTTTCTATAATAACGAAATTTCAGTTTATGTGGTTTACCGAAAATAAAAAATGAAAATTCGATACTAAAGGTTTTGAAAAAATGCTTCAAATACATCGTATCTAGAATACAAATATTCATGTGTATTATACAAAACATTCATTATATATACAAAAGATGAATGTATGTGGTATACAATAATATTGTGAAATACAAAAAAAATTGGCGTTGTATTATGGAAGACGAGTTTTTTAAAGTAATGTTAACATACAATCCCTATATTTAATGGATGATTGTACATGGATTAAACACACTGGAAATCCATGATTTAATATAAAATTCAACTAAATTATTTTATAATAAAATGGATGTATTATACAAAATGATGTTTCAGAATACAAAATCATACAATAAAATTACATAGTTAAAGGACCATCGGATGTAAAATCAACGTATATGATTAAAACCGGTCTATTCTACAAAAACCATATTAGCAATAACAATCATTTCCTAAATTTAAGAAGCTCCTAATAAAGAAATTACACATTTTATAACTAACAAAATGGCTAATAACACGTGTTTCTGAATACAAAATGCTGAAAGTATCCTACAAAGAAACAGTATAAAATACTAATCAAACCATGATTCTAAGAAATGAAGTATATAATATACAAAACATAGTATTACTATTTTCTTCATACACGATTTTTAAGGAAAGTAATGCTAACATACAATCCCTATATTTAATGGATGATTATACATGGATTAAACACACTAGAAATCCACGATTTAATATAATATTGAACTAAATTATTTTTTTAATAAAATAGATGTATTATACAAAATGTTATTTTAGAATACAAAATCATACAATAAAATAAATAGTTAAATGAAAAATACAAATAATAATCTTAATAATTAACCTATTTTGGTTTTAAAAACAAAACATAAGCCTATCGTCAACTAAAAACGTCAACATCTAATTTTACAATAGGGATAATAGCCTTTTTTAGCCAGATGCAGCATGATCTAATTTGAGAGAAAATTTTAATTACTTTCGAAAAGTTCGCCGCTCCGTAAAGCTCGCAGACGGGATAGGCAGAGAGGGCGGAAGAGAAGGAGAGAGTTACTACTCGCCGAAGAAGGAGCGAAACCCTACCGTCTCTGACGAATCTTCGAGTAAGGATCTGGATCAAGAAGCAACAACATAGAATTTTTCTATCATCTGAACGACATTACAGGATTCCAGGAAGAGAAAAACACTCCGCGATCATCTGTACACCATAGAGGTATGCATTCCGGATTCCATTCAATCGTTTGATCCTTAGAAAGTATTTTTTCTGCTGAACATGTAAAATAAAAGTTTTGATTTGTTGTGTATATGAAGAATAATATTTTCTTTATGGTGGTAATGAGTAAAATCAATATGTTATTAAATGCAGAAAAATCATAAGATCATTGAACTAGAAAAAAATATATTTTTATTTGAAAGAATTATTAACTATAGCAGAACGGTAAATAATAAATGTTTGACATAATATGGCATTACAACTTTTCTTGTAGAAGCTACTATAGCAGGAAAAAATTTTCATACGAAATATGTTTACAGGAACAGAATGAGCAGCACAGAATATGATTGTGATGATCCAAGCGGGGATAGTAGTAACGAAATCAATCCATCTGAAGGTGCATTATCGAATCTGAAGAACATACACAGAAACAGAGGTACAAATAAATATTAATCGTTTTCCATCTTTAAAAAGTTTACTATTATTCTTATATGCCAAACTCCGTTGTAAATATTAGAAAAAAGTTCTACAAAGGTGATTAAAGGAAGAAGAAAACAAATTGAATCGAACACTGATGGATGTGATGACACTTCTGAAAATTTTGGATGTAAGAGATAAATGATCATTTCATTAAGTATGCTTTGATTATAATAATTAAATATAAACACAACTCTTATTGTACAGGTAAGGGGTACGTCCAACATAGATGTTTTATAGATCACTTCGTGCAGTTCATTGATAGCCATCGTCCAACTCCAAAGCAACACGCACTAATTAACAAGACTGCTTTTTCAAGACTTATTAATATCGGGAGCATTGAAATCGAGAAAAAAAATCTTCAGTGGATTGTAGAACAATATCAAGAAGGGAGGAATTTCAGATTTGGGAACAAGATTTTAAACTTTAGTGATGACGACATTGGAGTCAAACTTGGAATTCCAAGTTCAGGGTATACGATTTCCGTACGTGGAAAACATTTGCAGTGGAGAAGCTACATATCTAATGAGATGTTTGACAAAGGCATGAATTTCAACCGGCGTAAACTTGTTAGCGTACTGACTGAATACTACCACTACGATGACGATAACTCAGTCGCTATTTATGTCACATGCCTAATACTGTTAATGTTTTGCATATTTCTTTTCCCGGATTCAACATATTCATTTCTAAAAGATCTTTTGCACTGTGGAGTCGCTGGAAGATACAAGGTTTTTTAATTGGTCTGATGCAGTAGCACGATTGATTCTGTTTAACATAGATGATATAATAAATAGAATAAACCAGAGACGTCGTGGTGCAGCATGTATTACCCTGGGATACCTTACTAGATGTGTAGCTTGCCTCTATGTAAGTCTTTATTCATTAAAATTGACATTGTTCTTTAATAAATTATTCATAAGTTCCTTGTATTAGGTTTGGATGCTAGAGTACTGTTGCAAGGATATGGTCATAAGCCGTGATCTTCGACCAAAAATCAGGAAGTGGTCCGGTTCCATAAAAGGACTGACAAGACGATTGGTGTCTTTAACAAATGACAAGGTAATTCTACAAGTCATTTATATTATGAATAGCAAAGAGTAATAATTTCCATAAATTTATTGCATATTCATTAACAGATACAGATTTCAATTCATCATGATAAAACAGAAATAGTGAGAATTAGACATGATGAATACGTATTTCCTTTTGAGAAGTTCACAATGAATGGGTTTTCAATACAAAAGCCAAATATTATTATTGATACACCCATTCCACTGCCTGAAGATGGTCCTTTGAAAAGAGGAAGACTCAAAAAAGATCAAAAGTTTGATGTGATAGAATGGAAATGTTCAAAAAGCAAGATAGTGGATGTAGAAAAAAACCAATGAGAATTGCAAATGCAATTAATATAAGAAAGAAATTGAATTTCTAAAAGGAAAGGTGTTGGAATTGGAAGCTTTATTGAGAAATGAAACAATACAAATGGTTTCCAATAACAATGACCAAATAAGGAGTCTTGAGGATGAGAATAAAATGTTGAAGGCACTGCTACAATCAAATGGAATTCAGTTTGGAGAAAAGGACAAACAGAGCTTTGCAGAAGAGCAAGGTATTGGCATGGATGGTGCATTAATAGTAGACAACAATGAGAATGAAAAAGAAAATGATGACCATGCTAATAACAACACTTTACATTGCAAAAGTGAACATTGTGATGAGCTTGCTTTAGTTCAAAAAACAAATGATCATAATCAGATTGAAATTACTCATCATGGAAATGAAAGTGACAATATTGGGGAAAAGCCTGTCATCGAGAATGAGACCATGAACCTAGATGTTGAAAAAATAATAGACATTTAAGAAGATTATAACAGACCTGTGATAAATGAGTGCCCTACTTTTGAACTTGGAATCGATCTTGATTTTCAACAAGCCAATGAAGTGGAAAAAGACACAACAAAGAAGCGAAAAAACAGAAATATGCTATCAGTCCAAGCTCAATGGCAAAGAGGGTTAAAGCAAAGAGTGAAGCACGACGTATTGGAGTTGAAGGTAAAACAACAATCAGAAGGAAAAAAAGAGATACAGAGAATAGCAGTGTTTCAAGTCATATTGTTGACAGTGAAACAGAAGTTAGATCTAAAATTTATACTGAAAAAAACTTCTACATTCTAATACTAACAAAAACAATTTTCAGTATCTATGCAATCCGCCCACGGATTTTATTGGTTACGACGACAGCTCTGAGGAGGTTCGATCAAGAATTCAGAGCTTTTTGAGAGATCCAACAGACAAGTACTTACATTTCTTACTTAACAGTTGAAATATTTTATGGCATATTATGACAAACTATAATGTATTGGTTCTTTTTTTAGATTGAACGCAATATATTTTTCACCATTAAGAAACTACTGCAAAGGACTTGAAATACATAACTTCTTGTACGAAAGAATGGTAGAGGATTCAGTATGTATCAATGAATTAAACTATTGAGTAAATCTAATCAATTTTAATTTCTAATGAGATATAGCTGTATGCAGATTATTGTCATGTTCATGGATATATTGAGTCATAGGCATTGCAAAGAAAACGAACCAGTTCAATATTTGTTCACACTTTTGTACAAAATAGTGAGAATTTTAATATATTGAATAAAGTTTATTTACAAGTGCAAAGTGTTTATTGATTTTAATTATATCATTTCAGCAATACTTTTTCAACAGTGTAGAAGTCGGTACAGATGGTGACTTTGAAAAATTGGAGAGATTATATGACATCAATGAAGAAAGAATGATGGGAATCTTGAAGGTGTTCACAGTGATACACACCAGAAATCACTGGCATCTTCTAGTGACAGATTTTAGAGCCAAAAATCATTTCTCATTCAATTCCATGATTGGAAATAAGCAACATAAAAAGGATCTCTTCAAATGGGTAAGGATAAAATGTGTTTGATCTATTTGAGTTTATATGTTGCATAGAATTAACGATATATAATCAATAACACAATTTTAAAATGCAGGTTGGATGGATATCTGAATATTTTAGCGGAAACATAGTGGAGGACTTCTTAATACACTGGGAAACTCTGTTTGTAAAAGATTGTCCACAACAACCTGCTCAATGTCTAGACTATGGTGCATACGTGATGAAGATGATGGAACTGCTTTGCGAAGAGAGTCCCCTAGATTTAGAATATGAAGATGTGCACAAGATTAGAGCAGAAATAGCCAACACAATCCTATGTACAAGTCGTGGTGAGAATGCTAGTACACCGTAATATGTAATGTTATAACATGTTTTGTTAGAAACAACTAAAACTGCATTAGATGTTATTAAATTTTTGAGTTGTTTGGATAGTGATTAATATCATGTTTGTTTTACGAATGATATATGATTTTAAGTTTATGTTTATCGCAATGTTATGCTACTACATGGTTCACAAATAGATGTATGGATAAAGTCCTGACAATCCTTTGCTGCTCCCACAGATATAACGATTTCAATATGATTGAATTGTGAATGTTTTAATGTCAGCGTTAGCTTATTATATGCTCTCCAGATGATATGTGATATTAAGATTTACAGGATGATGTTTTTTCTTTAAAATAAGCAAATCTATCTTTCAACTGATAAATAAAGATTGGAGTTCTGGCAAACATCGGATATGGTAAATGATGAGTGTCAATCTAACAAATCAGAACTTAGAAAAAGAACACATCCACATAATCATGATATTTTATTTGAAATAAAAAATGAATAACATTTACAACAAACATGGTTTAATGAATATTACATTTCACTGAACAAAATATCACAAAAACATGAGTGTTAATAAATTTTTGATTTGGTTAGATAGTGAGTGATATCATGTTTGTTTTACGAATGATATATGATATTATGTTTATGTTTATCGCAATGTTATGCTATAAATGAATGAAAAATAGATGCATGGATTATTGTTTGCATTTATCAATTTGAAGTTTAAAGTTCTGGCAATCCTTCGTTGCTCCCACAGATATAACAATTTCAATATGATTGAAATTGTGAATGTTTTAATGTCAATGTTAGCTGATAATATGTTCTTCAAGTGATATGTCATATTAACATGAGTATTTTCTATGAACAAAATATCACATAAACATGAGTGTCTTCTTTGAACACAATATCACATAAAAATGAGTGCTTTCTTTGAACACAATCAAAACAAACATCTGAATAACACATAAACAAAACAGATTAACATAGAATTTACAAAAATGCATCACAGGGACAAAAAGAAGTGAATTAGAAATCTGATCGTTTACAGGAAATATAACATAAACTTTCTAATAAAATGGACTCCAGTAGACAAGCAGTCTTTGAATATTGTGTTCTTTATTATGAGCAGACATCAACATAATAGTTAATCTTCAAAAAACTTCAAATTCTTCAAGTGAGATTTTTCTGGGAAATATAATTATCAACAGCAGCATAGATAACACTCATCGTCAGCAAAGATATCTTGATTGTATAACCTGTTTGAAAAAAAACAACAAAGTTTAAGCAATCAAAAAGAAAAATAAACAATAATGTACAGTGAAGTGATTAAATTAAATTACTCGAATAATGAAGAGATCAAAAACTTGTAAAACTCCTATGAAGAATCTGTATTGGGAATATCTGAGACATCATCGCTGCAAACATAGCAAAATATCAGTACAATCTACAACTCACATAACATATTGCATAACGTAAAAGATAAATACCTATCTGAGCTAGAATTGTGTTTATTGTTGGGATAGTTCCTTGAATCATGACCTACATTGAACTTCTTGCAAGATTTGCATAACCCTTATTCCGTTTTGATTCATTGACGCTGATAATTCTATTAGAGACACCTTTAGGTCTACCACCTCGACCACTACCCTTTGTTCATGCTTTTTTTGGATCTCTAACAACATCATCCCCAACATTCAGTCTGGATTCGTGAACAGGTCTATTCTCGAAAGGTTTATCTTGATATGAAGATTGCAGTTTAATAATTTCTTTATCAATCCTTTCTAACTCTTTTTTTGCAAAAGAAAATATAACATCACAGTCCACTGATCTAGCGATAAAACCAGAGCAAATTCTATTCAAAGTAGCTGCTCTATCCTGCTGGACACTTCTGCCATAAACATGATAATTACCAAAAATCTTTATATTTCTAGTCCACCGTTTCAGGATAAATTCATCTGGTAAATGCTGACAATTTCGTGCCTTCAAAACAACTAAAATATGCTTGCATGGAAAAATTCCATCTTTTTGCAAATGCATGATAACTTTGAAGTGTTGTTTGAAAGTAATACTTCAAAACTGTTCTCAGATTCACCAACCTGGGAGACTGAATATTCAGTTATCTCATCATGTGCGCCAGAGATGATTGCATTCAGCATCGAACTATCATTTAATTCTTTTTGAAATATGTAAAAAATCCTTTTAGTATATGACATCGACATTTGCTTCTCTAGTGCCCAAGTGGTCCTCAGCTTCGGCCTCCGATTGACTGTATAATTATCCATGTCATTCTCCTTCTCTCTGATCCTTTGAAGTGCTACGTGGAACCGTGCAATAAACTCAATTAATGAATTCTGTTTGGTAACATGGCACTGGAGGAAAGAATTCATGCTTTCACTTCGTTGTGTGCTCCTCATTCCAGCAAAAAATGTCTCCTTATAATATATATCTATCCACTTATGCCTTATTGCGAACTTTTCAGAAAGCCATTTGTTTTCTTGGAGACCAAATTGCTCAAGTATTGAAATCCATGTACTTTCAAAATATAGCACACTTTTCCCGTCCCATACAAGTTTGCTAATGGACTTTAGAGCTTTATCAATATATTTGATGCGTCCCAACTTCGACTTCAATTTGGTCATAATATGCCATGTACAAAATTTGTGGATTGTACTTGGAAGAGATTTGGCAATTGCAGCACAAATAGTCGGATCTTCATCAGTAATAATGGAAATTGGATGGTTGCCCATGGCATGGACAAAACTATCAAACAACCACACAAAGGAATTGGTGGTTTCCCTGTTCAGGAAAGCACTTCCAAAAAAATGGTCTTGCCATGGTGATTAATAACACAGAATGATCCAAAAATTAATTTATACTCGTTTGTTCTGTATGTAGTATCAAATGATATCGTATCTCCAAATAGGGCGTAATCATGCCTTGAAACAGAATCAATCCATAAAACATGAGTCAAGCAATTTTCCTCGTTCACCTTAAAAGAGAAGAAAAAATCCGGCGTCGTCTTTTGACATTCTGAAAAATGATCTAATAGCATCTGAGCATCTAACCCATGCTTGCTTTTCTTTTGATTTCTATAAAGATTATAAATATCCCTGACTATTCCACCTGTAGGACTATTGGTTAAACGACCATTGTCAATAAATGTGGATTGTTTCGAGGTAGATATATTAACATCTGACATAGACTTAACAAGCAATTTTATTGCTTTTGTAAACCTTCTATTTGCCCTGAGGTACCTCTGTTTGTTTGGCGATGCTAACTCATGATTGTGTGAATCTATGAACCTGACCACAATCCAATCCAACTCAACTTGACGTAGTCTGATTTCCATCAATGCATAGCAATCAGTTCGAACCCGTCCAACTCTTCTCTCTTCCAAATCGAATATATCCCCTTCACTGTCATCGTTGTAATCTGGAAACTTTGATTTTCTTTTACCATTAGCTCTTGTCTTACCTTCTTTCCAACATAAAAATCTCTTAAAAACAACAATGTTTTTCTTCGAACAATGTTCTATGCCATGACGAGTACCAGCCTTTCTAACGTTGAATCCAGTCCTAGTTGCATATAATTCATAAAAATTATATGCATCTTCTATCGGACCAAATGTCATACATACTTCGGGAGCTTCTGAAGTATCGCACTGTTCTTCTAGAGATGATCTTGAGAAGCTATCTCAGAATTCTGAAAAAAGAATAAATACATTATTAAAAAATGCCGAAAATGTGAACAAAAATAGGAAATACAATACTTTATTGGAAAAACATTATCAACCTATCATACATTACATTGTATATTTCAGACTCACATTTTATTTGTATTTTGTTATCTATATTCAAAACTACACTTAAAATTCAATATAATATAAATAATTTTAGTATTATTTGTTAATATTTTTGTATTTCAGAAAACACATTTAATTCGACAAAATACTTTTAGTGAATTTAAATTTTTTAGTATTCAGTATAATATAAATACTTTTGGTATTATTGTTTGTACTTTTTGTATACTTATCATTATATTTGTATTACATATAATCAAATACAGATACAATATACTTTTAGTATATTTTTATTTTTATTATTCAGTATAATATAAATACTTTTAGTATTATTGTTTGTATTTTTGTATACTAATCAGTATATTTGTATTACATATAATAAAAAATCAGATACAACTTACTTTTAGTATATTCATATTTTTAGTATTCAGTATAATATAAATACTTTTAGTATTATTGTTTTTTTGTATACTGATCAGTATATTTGTATTACATATAATCAAATACAGATACAACAAATATGATGAAACTTAGATGCTGAAACAAATAAGAAAATACATAAAAAGAACCCGCATCGATCATAGCTTCGAATTCCTCCTGTTCTCGTGACATTTGAGACATACCAATCTGAAAGAAAAACAAAAAAATAAGAATTTTGAAACTCAAAATATAGAAAACATTTCAATAATAATATATAATATACCTCTGATTCATCGATTTATTCAGAAATATTCTGGAAGATACGATCTTCAAACATGTCGTCCGTTTCAACCATTTCTTCAGAAAAATTCTGGAATTATGAACTCGAAAACACGAACTGGGAAAATGACGCGCAATGTTAGCATTACGGATTTAATGGGCAGTGTTAGAATTACAGGATTTAATGGAGCATAAATTTCAGAATCAGTTGCCATCGAAAAGAAATATTCCATTTTTGGATGGCACGTCCCTCAATAGATTAGCGGTTTTGCTTATGGAAGGTGGTTTTGTTAAAATCCGTTGATAGAAATATGGATCAGATCCAACGAATGGGATGCTTGGCCTTTTAATTGAATGGAAGGACCAAGTCTCATAGGTATATATATATGAGAAAAAGGAGCCTACATCCGGTGATGTAGGTAACTTACCTACATCGGGTTTTTTTCTCATTAATTTTTTATTTTTTTGAAATGAAATCTTCGGTGATTTACATCACCATATACCACCATTGTGTCATTTTAAATTCTACTGAATTCGAGACTTCCATCCCCTCCATCAAGACTATCAAATTTCAATAGTCTCAGAATTGCTGAAATTGACCCCCTTCAGATGGGCATGCTAGAAATATTTTTCCCAAGAAATTTAAAACACATAATCCACTCTATATATTAAGTAAATCCCACCAAGGTTTCATTCGAAAAAATAAAAATAACAAAAAAATGGCCCTATGTAGGTAAGTTACCTACATCACCCGATGTAGGCTCCTTGCCCCCCCAATATATATATATATATATATATATATATATATATATATATATATATATATATATATAGGGAAAAAGGACCCTACACGGGCGGGTGCAGGAAATTGCCTACACCCGGCCTAATTTTTCATTGTTTTTTGTTTTTTTTTGAAATGAAACTTTGGGGAATTTAGATCACCATATATCACAATGTTGTCATTCCAAATTCAACTTAATTCGACACTTCTATCATCTCTATCAAGACTACAAAATTTTAACGGTCTCAGAATTGCTGAAATCGACCCCTTTTAGATGAACGTGTTAGGAATGTTTATTTTACATGAAATTTGAACCACTTATTCCCCTCAACATATTAAGTAAATCCCCCCAACTTTTAATTCAAAAAAAAATAAAAAAAATAATACGAAAATGGTGTGGGTGCAGGGAGTTTCCTACACCACTGGGTGCAGGCTCCCTGCCCTCATATATATATATATATATAATATATATATATACATATATATATATATATATATATATATATAGGATGGGGAGCTTGCACCAAGGTGCATGTAACTTTACATGTACCAACGCTTATATCTTCCACATTTTTTTTACTTTTTTAAAAAATACCGCCATGTATATTCATCTATATATCCCTCCAATACGTCATTCAAAATTCGTCAGAAAAAGAGACTCCTATGACCTCCATCTAGAACAGGTCGATTACAACAATTCTAATACCGTTAAAATCACCTGTTCTGGATGGAGGTCATAGGAGTCTTTATTTCTGACGAAATTTGAGTGATATATTGGAGGGATATATGGATGAATATACATGGTGGTATTTTTCAAAAAAGTAAAAAATGTGAAAGATATAAGCACCAGTGCATGTAAAGTTACATGCACCTTGGTGCAAGCTCCCCATCCTCATATATATATATATATATATATATATAGGAGAAACTTCAAATGAGGCAGGGTCTCACCATATATATGGTGAGCCACCCTCAATTTAGGCATCTTTCTAATATATTTTACAATTTCTTGTTTCATACATATAATAATAAATATTAACACAACATGTATAATGAAATAAAATTATAAAAATATTATTATAATGGATGGAAATATTGATTTGAATTTAGATGCTATATTTTACAAAATTCATTTTTTTACAATGTGCGGTTTATATTTTACAAAACTGTTACAGAGTTTTTACTAAATTCGCAGTGGCTTTTACAATTTCAGAAAAGCCCCCACCTCATTTGAAAGGTCCCCTATATATATATATAAACACACACACACACACACACACACACACACACACACACACACACACACACACACACACACACACACACACACACATATATATATGAGGCCCTTCCAATAGGATGCATCCTTCCGGACTTCAGGAACACCGTCATCTTTTTGTAGAAAATACGAACACTTTAATAGAATATATATAGTTTGTATTTTAACTGCACGTTATAGATACAAAAATACACGAAACCTATACATTACAATACAACAATTAAAACTGCACATTATAGTACAAACTGAATACGTATTCTACTAAAGTCATTATGTTTTTTTTACAAAAAGAGGGTGACCTTCTTGAATTCACGAAGGACCGCATTTTATTGGGAGGAAACTCTGTGTGTGTGTGTGCGCGCATGCGTATGCGCTTGGGAAAGCTGCACCTGGGGATGTAGCCAACTAGCTGCACCCGATCATTTTTTCATTGATTTTTTGTGTTTTTAAAATGAAACATAGGGGATTTAAATCACCATATATCAACATGGTATTATGCCGAATTCAACTAAATTTGACCTTCTATCATCTCCATCAAGACTATCACATCTTAATGGTTTCAGAATTGCTAAAATTGAACCTATCTAGATGTGCATGTTATGAACGTTTGTTTTGGATGAATTTGAAACACATATTCCACTCAACAATTAAATTTCCATAGGTTACCTTCAAAAAATCAAAAATCAATAAGAAAAATGACCGGGTGTAGCTATTGGTTGCACCTCCGGTGAAGATTCCCTTTCCCCTATATATACGGTTGATTCTGTGAGAGCCTCAGATATTGAGAGTATGAGAGCAGTGAGTCTGGATCACTAGATTCCGCTCATCTATCTCACCCTTTAATCACCAATGTGTGATGAGCAGAATCTAATGCTTCAGATTCACTGCTCTCATACTCTCATAATCTGGGACTCTCACAGGATCATTATATATATATATATATATATATATATATATATGAGGAAAGGGATCCTACTCCATTCTCATTTTACCACTTCTTTTTATTTATTGTTTTGAAATACTTCTATGGATTTTCATAACTGCATTCCTCTATTATGTCATTCAAATTTCATCAGAAACAGATACTCCTATACCCTCCATCCAGAACATGTAATTTTAAAGGTTTTAGATAGATATAGTTATGAAAATCCATTGAAGCGTTTTCGAAAAAACAAAAAGAAGTGGCAAAAAATAAAAACCATGGAGTAAGATCCCTCTCTCTCTTTCTTTGTGTGTGTGGGGGGGGGGCGGGGGGCTATACCCTAAACAAAATGAGGCTGCCTCCTTAGGAGTAGCTAACTTGTCTTCCCTCGCCTCATTTTCTCTATTTTTTATTTTTTTTTAAATTACTTCTGTGGATTTTTATCAATATATACATATATTATGTTATTCAAATTTCGTATGAAATAGAGATTCCTACGGCCTCCATCCAGACAGGGTCGGTTTTAGCAATTCCATTACTGTTAAAAGATGACTGTGGATGGAGGCCGTAGGAGTCTCTGATATAGTGATAAATTTTCATCGAAGAAATTTTTAAAAAATAGAAAAATGGAGAAAATGAGGTGGGCAAGCCAAGTCAGCTCGCCCTAGAGGGCATCCCCATTAACACACACACACACACATGTATGTATGTATGTATGTATGTATGTATGTATGTATGTATATGGGCCCTTCTCATAGGATACAATCCTTCCTAAGTTTAGGAAAGCCACCCTCTTTATGTATAAAACACATGCCTTTTAGTTGGATACATATACATTTTGTACTATAGTTGCACACTATAAATACAAAACCGCATACAAAAATTGCATATTATATTACAAACTATATATGATATTCTACTAAAGTTGTCATTTTTTTCATAAAAAAGTTGGCATTCCCGAACTCGAGAAGGCTGTGTTCTATTGGAAGGAAAACCCGTATATATATATAAAAGACTAAATGAACTGGAGAGAAAGCAATAGAGATCGAGCAGACATACTTTAAACTTTGGTATTCATATAAAGATAAGAGCAGAAATGGTGTAGTGGTTATTCATAAGGATTTGAAGGATTGTATGGTTGAAGTGCAAAGATCTGGGAATCGGATCATATTGCTAAAAGTGGTGCTCGAAAAAGAAATTTTGAAAATCATCTCAGTTTATTCACCACAAATTGATTTAGATGATAGGATTAAACAAGCTTTTTGGGAGGATTTAAATAAGATTATGCAAAGAATCCCACAAAGAGAGATGATTTGCCTAGGTGGAGATCTTAATAGACATGTGGGAAAGGATGCTTCAGGATATGCTAGTGTTCATGGAGGACATGTCGTCGAGGATAGAAATGAGGGGGGAAAGTCTTTCTTGATTTTGTAAGAGCTTATGTTCTTTTCATTGCAAATACTATCTTCAAGAAGATGGATGGGCATTTAATTGCTTATAAGAGTGGCTCGACTAGAACACAAATAGACTACTTTGCATTGAGAAGAAAAGATCGGATGTCTTGCAAAGACTACAAGGTAATCTTAGGAGAGAGCTTGACTACCTCTTGTTAGTCATGGATGTGCAAATAAAAGGGTTAGTAAAGAAAAAGAGGACTTCCAAGATAATTAGAACTAGATGGTGAAATCCTCAAGTGAAGCAATCAAGCTTCAGTGAGAAGGTTTTAGAAGACTTATCTTGGGAGTGTAACAGAAGTGCTAATGAGATGTGGGTGGCGGTAGCATCTTGTATCCGAAGGTAGCCAAATAGATGCTAGGAGAGCCAAAGGAAGGATCTCCATGCCAAAAGGAGGCTTGGTGGTGGAGTGGAGGAGTGTAAGAGAAGCTCAAAATTAAAAAGCTTGTTTTAAAGCTATGTCTAAGATAGAATAGATGAAACTGTCACAAACTACAAAATAGCTAAGAAGGAATCAAAAAAGGCGGTAAGAGAAGTTAAGTCAAAAGCTTGTGAAGTTTTGTACAAAAATCTCAATTCTAAGGAATGCCACAAGGATATATTCAGTCTGACTAAAGCAAGAGAAAGAAAGACCAAAGATCTTTCTCAAATGAGATGCATTAAGGATGTGGTAGGTCACATGCTTGTTACTCAAGAGGATATAGAGACTAGATGTAAGAAATACCTCCATAATATTTTCATTGGGGAAGGAAAAAAAGAGATCACTTTGAGAAATCTATCTAGTAGTAATGTTTGTTTGAATCGTGCAAGCTACAAATGAATACAATGGAAGGAGGTAGAGGAGGCTTTGAAGGTTATGAGACATGGGAAAGGTGTATGACCTGATGACATTCTTGTATAAGTTTGGAGAGTTTTAGGTGAGCGTAGTTTGACTTGACTTACAAATTTATTCAAAGTTATTTGATGAAGCAAGAAAATACCCGAAGAATGGAGGAGAAGCATCGTGGTGCCTCTTTATATGACCAAAGGAGGCATTCAAAATCATTCAGATATAAAAGGTATCAAGTTGATGAGTCATAATATGAAAAATTGGAAATGTGTGATCGAAAGAAGATTGAGGCAAGTTTTCAAAGTAAAATTAAACCAATTCGGATTCATGCTAGGTCACTCAACTATTGAAGTCATCCATTTGCTGAGGAGAACAATGGAGATTTACAGAATTAAAAGAAAGGGCCTCCACATTTTTTATTGATTTAGAGAAGGCTTATGATTCTGTCCCACGGGAGATATTATGGAGAGTTTTGGATAAGAGACACGTACCTATCCTATACATTAACCTCATAAAAGATATGTATGATATGGTTTCATTTTATATAAGGATATAGTCTGGGAAGAATGACTATTTTGACATCAACACTGATCTGCATCAAGATTCAACTTTGAGTCCATTCCTTTTTACTTTGATTATGGACGAGTTGACAATTCACATTCAGGATGAGATACCTTGTGCATGTTATTCACTGATGATATTGTGTTGATTAATAAGGCTAGAGATGGAGTAAATGAGAAGGTTAAGGTATGTAGACATGCATTGGAGACTAAAGGATTTCGTATAAGTATAGTTAAGACTGAATATATGGAGTGTACTTTTGATGGAAGCAATGGTGAAGGAATTAGCGCTAAGATTGGTGATGATAACATTCAGAAGAAAGATTCTTTTAGATACTTGGGATCTATTATGCAACATGATGGAGAAATTGATGAAGATATAACAAATAGAATAAATGTAAGTTGGCTAAAGTGGAGAGGAGCATCTACTGCTCTCTGTGATAAGAAAATTCTTTTAAAAATCAAAGGAAAATTTTACAAAGTAGCTGTGAGACATGTTATGCTCTATGGATTTGAATGTTGGCATGCGACCCATAGACACGTGTAGAGAATGACAGTAGCAGGAATGAAAATACTAAGGTGGATGTGTGGACACAAACGTAAAGATCGGATTCGGAATCATGTCATTAGAATAAAAGTTGGTGAAGCTTCGATCGAGGATAAGATGCAAGAAAATCGATTAAGGTGATTTGATCATTTGCAAAGGAGGTCAACTGATGCACCGGTGATAAGATGTGAGTTTTGGAATGTTGAGCTGGCTAGAAGAGGACGTGGAAGGCCCAACAAATGTTTGAATGGATCTTAATTTTTTGGATCTAAGCCCGAGAATGACCCAAAAATAGATCTGAATGGAGGTAAAAAATACATATAACCGACCTTATTTAAAGCGGGAAAAAACTTTATTGTTGTTGTAGATAATGGAATTCTGCTTGTGTTCTTGACTATTCTCCTCCTAGAAATAGCGGATATCTTCCATGAAAACAAAACCACATTCGTGTTTCAGTACATCCCACAATCAATCTGCGATGACGTTCTCCATTTTTTTGACTAATCCTCCAGTTCATATACAAACGTCAGTATTTTTGTGAATCCAACAACCACAGGCGCACCTCCACGTTGAGGCCATACCTATTTTATGATCCTTCTACCCGCAATTATCATAGACATCAAATAAAATGACTACCCGAATCTCATTTTTTAATCTTGTAGCAGTAATCAAATACATCTCATCTGGGCATCGGATCCTAATCTTTTTTATGATAGGCGCCATTAAGCCAGTGGACTTATTTTTAGAATATTCATTATCCTTGTCTGACGGAAGAACCTTTTCCCAAGTTTTGAACCAATTAATCGATAGCCATTAGCTTGTGCTGGCCTGTACTAAGCCCGGTCCATTAATTATGGACCGGACTTGGGCTTGAGGGTAATATTTTCTGAGTCTCGACCACCTCAAAGCCCACTATATTAAATGGATTTCGGCCTGGATACGCTTTACGGCCCACAAGGAATATTCTCAAACAATACTGATATCCTCAAACACCCAATGGCGCCTCGTCCTCTTGGGAAATCATACTGTCGAAAGTCCAATCAAGATCTTGGAACTCTGCATTAAAGGGTGCAAGAACACTAGCACAGTCAGCGGTAGGGGAGATGGAATGATTAGTGGGAGAAATGGATAAAATACGTAAAGCGACGCTAACAGCAAAAGGAAAGAAGGGACGTAATTGATGCATGTGTGCCTTCAATCAATTAAGACCTCAGTACATCCAACGGCCGATCGAATGGAATCAGAAATATGTTTCCTTTTGGTCCTTGGAACAGGCCATATGTCTTTTAAAACTCCAAATAAGATATTTGTACAGAAAAAGACAACTTAATTTTCCGAGAAATCTCATGTGGATTCCATTCCCGCGGAGAGAGATTGTGCTAATATAATCACAATTATATTTATAGCGCGGATACGATATTTTATCCGCGTTTTCGCATCACGTAGCATTGGTCTCTTTTTTGACTTCCTTGCAATCACCACCACAAGATAGTCATCAGGCGATCGAGTCCCTTCGTGATTATCGGCAAGATATTCTAAAAGCTTTCTTTTTCTCCCCCATTATGATGGACGGAGCAGCTCAGCAACCACACATTTACGCTCATATTAATTATATGCGATGATGGCATCACTCGCAATATGTTATTATCAATCAGGAATCTCAAATTCGCTATCAGAGAGCCGATCTATCTATATGTTATTATCAATCAGGAATCTCAAATTCGCTATCAGAGAGCTGATCTATCTAACCTAGAGTTGCTTATTTTAATAATTAACTGCGTATTTATGAATATTCTTTCTTTTGCGTCTAATTAACAAACAAGGAACTGGGGTTATGACCATGTTTGGAGCTTCATACATACATTGCATGAACACGTTGACATTCTGAGAGTGAACCCAACGGCGTTATCCACTAAATTCCAAAGACAGCATTAAGTTCCTCCGAGACGTCAAATGCTCTAAAATTAGAATGTCGTGATGGAGATTGGAGAGCTATTGATGAACCGCAACTCAAGTCGTGATATATATGGACCATATATATACAGCACCACCGGGATGTTGATATCCGATCCAACTTACGCAATTAAGCTTTTCCTTCAGATATCCCTTTCTATGGCCATTCCCTCCGTTTAATGTAAAGTTAGACCAGCAGGAAAAATATGGCGGTTCGGATTTGCAGCCTCTGAAATTATGGGAGTGCGATACTTAACGACCGCTGAGGAATTAATTCGGTCAGCTCGAAATAATTAGCATCACAAGCTCTTTAAACTGCAAGCGCATACATAATAAATAGTCCATCAAGATGTAGCTCAGATGATCTTGACGTTTAAAATTTTTGACGATTTGAATATCGAGAATTTTATTGCTTGAGGTTACCGTGTAGACTTGATTATCATTCTTTCAGGTTTATTCAGAAGAGATTTTTTTCGGCAATTAATAGCACATATTCCCTGACCTTTTTTGAATATCATTCAGATAGTTCGACTGTGAATTACATAGATCAAACCATAGTTTATTCAAGACAGTGTCCATGGAAACCTACTTTCGACTACACGAGATTCCAGACTTGATGGAGCTCGTAGCTGACACTATTTGCAAACATGAGACACCCATCTCCTTCATGAAAACCTAGCTAGGACCAAAACCATGCCCCACCCACTCACTATCTATTATGTGAGTATGGTATATATAGTTGGTTTCAACCAATCTACGTGCAACCTATAGCTTTTAACAGGAAATGTTTTTTTTGAGTGTGCACACCAATTCATGTGTATACCGAAAATATGGTTTCGTAAAATCAAGGTCTAAGTTGGCCTGCTCTTACCACTTCTTTCAATATACCAATATATGCAATTCATATTATTCTAACCCACCAGCAAGGTCTATGTTGGCCAAATAGCATCAAAAATGGTAAGGTCATATCTATGGCCCTTCAGTTCACTGATGATATCCTACTCTTTACTGAAGACTCAAAATGAGATGATGATCAGTAACACTATGAAAAAACTTTAATATTGTCTGGAGAGACTTGCAGATGATGATGATAGATCGATATAAACTCAAGATGATATGGAAATCGTGATGGAATGCAGCTCAAGAGGAAGATTGTTAGGATTAGTAGTTGAATAAGATTAATAATCCTAGAAGGATAGACTCCTAGTTCTAGTAATAGTAATACTAATAATAGAATAATATTCTATATTGAGTGCGTATGGGAATAGCATTGTGGATTTCTACTTGGGTTTTATCTACAAGGAGCAACAAAATTGTTCTTCTTCGTAATGATGTCTCTTTAATGGTGGTCGTGAGAGCTAACCTATTATCGTTACGTTGTATTGTCTTATTGTTCACGTTCACAGTTGGTGAAGATTGCTTGCGCATCCGATTTTTATATCCCCAACAACTAATACCAGAGCTAAGATGATACAAATCCATTCCCAAGAACTGATATCATAGCGATGTTCGATGTCTTCAAGAGAATGTGATAGAAAAGGCATGCTTTCTTTAGAAGCCGTGAAGGATCGACATTTACAGTGAATCATTTAGATCACAATCATCTAGAATCCATGCTCCAAATTCGACCGAGGAGTTCCATGAGTCCAAATAAGGTTTTATGCATGCTCCAGAAAAGATGGATGTTTTAGTTTGGGAGGATCCCTCTCTGATTTTCAATAAGTGCAATTAGTTATGTTTGTAAATTTAATGGCCAAGTTCTCTTTGTAGGTTGTATCATGCTTCGCTTGCCTAAAGGCTGCAAATTGAGCTCTAATTCTCGTAAAAACCTATATTTGCATTTAATATCACATTTTTATGAGTTTCATGTGCATTGTTACTATTACATATTAATACAAAATTTATACAACAATAATAAAAAATATAAAATTGGAAAATTAGGAAGGATTGAATTGTATAAATTGACTAAAAAAAGAAAAGACTCTAGAAACCCAGCAGCATGATCGGGTCAACAAATAAAAAGAAGAAAATAAAGAAAATATCTGAAAATTGAGGTTCATAGGTATATATGTGTATAGTAAAATCTTTGATTATTTTTAATAAATTTATGTCGAATCTGATTAACATGAAGTCACCTCCTTTTTTTACATATAACCGATCTTAATCAAATGAATAATATAAAAAATATTAAGGTAGCTATATGTAAACAAAACAAAACACTAATTTCAATCTGTAAACAAATTGAAAGCTCAATATCTCACTCATACAGAGTCCTATGACTCTGTACGCACTTCTGAATTGATATATGTTCAAATGCTTACAAAACATGACTAATTTCAAAGAACTCAAGTTCACATGTCAAACTTGGGTTTTGGGACTATATTGTGTATAATATAACTGTATATTCATATTTATGTTACTTCATGTACACAACTCTTTGTTTTAACTCGATTTATTTTATCTTATTATTTTTGTTTGTAATATAACTAAACAATAAAAGAATTAAAATCCAAGAAAATCAAGAAATACTTGAAAAAGGTCCAAAAACATCCAATTATAGTCATGTGCCACCCCTCGCATGAAACCCTCAGCCTCTGAACACTGCCCCTTTCCCCCGCATTCAAGAGACTCCTCTCTCGAGCGGAAACCATCATCAACCTCATCTAATGGGCTGAAGTGTGCTCAGAATCCATCCTTGCCAAGCACCAACTTCTTCTTTATGTCATCATCGAGTTCTCTAAGGAGATCTTCTCCTTTGCTCGGGTCAAGAATGTACTCATTGATGAGTTTGGAGAATACGCTTTCTGTCTATTCTAGAAGGCCTCAAAGCGCCAAATTGTAGTTAATGTGGACACGGAAAAATTGTACAACAACCTAGTTGGCATCTTGATGAATTCTTTAGGCGACATCAATGTGTGGTTCTATAGTTCCCCCTCCTTCAGAGCGAAACGAATCGAAGAAGACAACCCCTATTGGATGGAAATCATTGCCCCCCACACCATCGCTATCCATACATCCTGAACAATCTAGTCAAGAACTTTGAAAAACTATTGGCATTTTAAAGTCTCCTCTTTATCCCAATATTCTGACAATGCATCATTCGCCAAACTCCTCATGGACATCCCCAAAGTATAAGCTATCCCCTAGGTTATCGAAGTAGTCACCACAAATGGCATCTTCAAGCCATCGTTGGAAGGTTGCACTCACACACTACGACGCCCCATTCTCCGAGAACACCACCCAAAACACCCTCATTAGAAATTATCGCCCCAATGATCATCCTCTGAAGTCCTCTCTCACCTACAATTGAAATTCTAGTGTCTCTTCATCAATCGTTGAAATTGCTATGATCAGTTTTGACATGTACCCTAATGCGGCATGGGATAAAGAGCTTGGATTGACCCATTGTTATTCCCTACCCACCATGGCTTCTCATCAGATACAAACTTTCGATTCACCAAAGACCTCGACAAAGAGTCAGTCGGAAATGCAATCTGTGACTGCAAAGCCTGGGTACCACCATTTATGAGAGCGTCCGCAAGCGTTCTGCATGGCTTCCCTCCAAGTGATCCATGGAGAAGATGAAACAAGTGGTGGAAATGGATAAACTTGAAGAGGCTCCGGATGCACCATCCTCGACTCCAAATCCAAGGTCTTCAAAGCCATTGACGATCAAGCCTGCTAAAATCTCAACCCACAATTGCATAATCTTTTCATAAAAACAAAAAAGTACGTTGTTTCCATTTTGAAAGGAGTAAAGATCACCGAAGTAATGTCTAAACCCAATGATTCAACAAAGCAAGGATAAAGGATTCCAGAATAAGGAAAGAACATTTTCTATTTTCTCAATAATTAGATAATTAAATCAGAATAAATAATATGTGTTCCCGAAGGCATTCCTCTCTTTCAAGAGAATTCGTGGCATTTCAAGCCATGGTATGGTTTTTTTTCTTTTCAATGAATTAAACCGCATGCACTCGACAGATCACTACAACAATAATTCCTCCTCCAGCTTCAACACCAGCTCCAACCCCATCGCTGGGTACGTTTTCGAATTTTGATTTAGATAATGATACATTACCTCGATGTTTTGCCCCCTTACTATGTGACATAACCCAAGAACACTAAAGTGGTGCTTAGACGAGCTGTTGAGCCTATTTATTTCCTTCGATAACTCTGTACAAAAAAAGAAATTTTTTGAACCACGTGTAGGATACTAGCTCCTCAATTTGTAGAGAAGTACACTTCATATCCACTCCAAAGCCCTTTAATTAACACATGAATATCATCATTCTTTCTTGTAATACCCAGGGGATTCTTACCCCTTAGAAAGCGACTAGACTAAAGAACCTTGTAAGTAAATACCATCTTAACATTTTAGCACTTCAAGAAAGTTGTGTTCGAGACATTTTCCCACATACCAAACTCCCCTCAATGGACTTCCTAAGATGGCATACTAACACTACTTGAAAAATTTAGGGCATCTTATCTAACTGGACCCAACCATCTTCTATTGTCGAACCATAATTGATTTTGATTTTTCAACCATCCTTGACTTAACACATATTCAAAGTAACAACCATGCCAGTCTCATCAACATCAAGGGGCCACCATAAAGGGCCGACAATTCGGACTTCCTAAATCACCTAATCCAAATCGACACGACCTATGAGCACCTAATCATTGAGGGAGATTTCAACCTCATTAGATATACGACTGATTCTTCCTAAAAAATTGTCCTCGCTTAATAAACAATTCAATGACTGGTGCAACCATTCATGTCCGATTGAGCTTTGAAGATGGACTTGTCTTACACTTGGATCAACGAAGCCAATGCGAGATGGACGATCCTGAATCACATATTGATAACCACTCCCCTTTTTGGCTATCTTACCTCAAATGCCTTCCATCTCCCTCCCGAAGGCCTTCTCTGACCATAAACCCATCATATCTCAGAATAACGTCATTGAAACCAATCAAATCCGGCTTCATAATGGAAGGCTTTTGGATTCAAAAACCTTCTTTTGCACAAATGATCCAAAACTCCTGGTTGTAGTAAATTTTCAGCCACATTACTTTCCAAATTTGGCATCTCAAAATTAAAAAACTAAGGTCTAACATCATAACGTGGAAGTGAGAGCACATAAAACCTTTTGAGGAGACCTCTTCAATCCTCTCAAACAAGATCAAAGAATTGGAAGAATTTATGTATGATACTTCTCCTCCCACAACTACCTTTGAAGAACTAGCCAAAGCCTACAAAGAGCTTGATGAAGCGTGTGATGATGTATACATAAGGATGAACCAGAGAGGAAAAAATCCGTTGTCTCTGTGAAGGTGATTGAAATACAAAATTCCTTCACTTGAATGCCAGGGTGTTTAACCCAAAAATTGAGCGGTCGTATGTTCCACACAAACTGGGAACATAGTCATCAAATTGACCACATGAAATCCGGATTAAAACAATAATTAACCCATAACAAATAATCAAGGAATGAAAAGCAAATGCATAGAGTTAATATTTTTATAACTCTACAACAAAGATGTGTATAGGTGCAAGTATGTGTAGAGTGTCGAACACAGGGAATAAGCAGGATAGATGGGCAAAAATGCTCAAAAATGAGAATGTGATGTATTTGTCTATAAGTATGCTATTTTTTGTAGGTTTTAAAATTTTAATTTATTTAATTTTTTAATTTTATATTTTGATTTTTAATTTTTCTGATTTTATATTTTATAATTTTTTATTTTTTTCTTTAAGTAAATATATATAAAGCTATATAATGATATATATACACACAATATAGGCTAGGGTTGGAATAAAAATTAACAAAAATTTTCAAAAATAGGAAAATAAAATATTTTTGGTTTTCAATATTTTTTACTATTTTTGTGTTTTTAAAGATTTTTTTCTAATTTTTATATATTTTTAAAGTCAAAAATACCCAAAAACAGAGAATAATAAAATACCTGAAATTAAAAATATAAAACAGAGTAAAAATTCTCCAAATTAATGTTAATATAAATATAATAATGAAAATAAAATTCAGAAATAGAAACTATATTTTTAAGATTTTTTAAGAATTTTTTATATTTTTATGAAGGTTTTTAGAGTTTTTCTATTTTTTGATTTTTCTTTTATATTTTTTAGTGCTTCTTAGTGTGGAGATCAAATATACAATAATACACAAAATATATTTTTAAATAATTTTTCAAAATGTTTTTATATTTTTATGTATTTTTTAGTGCAAACAGGGATAAAAGGCATATTTTTATTTTTTATATATAATAAAAAGTTTAAAAATGAAATGCAAGTAGATAGTGTGAAAGCATAAGGCAACAGGAAATGCTATTTTTTGGATTTTTTGATTAGATTTGTTATTTAAAATAAATCAAGCAAATACGTAAAAATACTTAAGTTGGTAGGGGCATAAATGTAAATAAACTAAAAATCCAGGGTCAAAGTGCAAATTTCACAAAAATATTACACGTGCATAAGAAGTTCTTAGACTAAAGTTAAATAACAAAACTCGTAGGGGTTCCTCTACAAAATTGCCACAGTCACGTGGAGGTTCATGTGAGCCTGGCTGGGGTGAACCCAAATGTGAATACAAAAAGTTCGAGGGGCGACTTGCAAAATATAAAAAATATAATAATGACAGATGAAAGCTTAAGTTCTGAATACTAAATACAAAAATGCAGTGGGCTTAAGATGCAAAATACCCACTAACTGCCCTGATTGAACGACTGATGATGGATCACTTGCCACGTGTCGACGCCCGATCACGCGATACCGCTTTGCCAGCCAATGGTGGAGATTAGAATGTCGATGACGATCCGATGGATGCAGGCGGACGAAATCCGACAGATGTTGTACACCCGGAAGAATATGGGTCGATCTAACGGTGGAGAAGGTAGGACGACAAACTGGGAGGAACACTAGCAAGCCGAAGTTCTCCCTGTTGGATCGTCACCTTCCAACGCCCTATGCAACTCCAAAATGGCCCAAAGAAGCTTGGCACGGTCCTCCATCTGCTAGGTGGCGCAAAAATCAATGATGATTTCCAGAGAGCTCCCGCGAAGACGGAGGAGCAACGTGGTTCAAAGAACCTCCGATGAGCTCCAGATCCCACTCCAGATGCTTAGGCGCTTCTAGTACCTGCACATGACACAACTAGGTCTCGGGCAAAATGCCTCGACCAATTAAAGGGATGAGATAGCAGAAGCGGGGGCGAAAATGAGGTTCGTCGGAGCGAGCTCCGGTGAACTATGGGCGAGGTGAATCAGACGATTAATCGACAAAATAACTACGCTAATTAAACATAGAAAGTATACTAAGCAAGAAATGTAAGAACATGAAGAGAAAATAAGGACCTCAACTGAAGGAGCGGCGAGATGGTGACCTCATGGCATGGCTCGTCGGAGATGGGCGGAAACTGCCAAAGTCTCGTCTAACGCGACCCAAATTGGCTGGAGTTGGTGCTGTCACCACCACCTGGCTTGAACACAAGAAGGGAGGAGTAAAACATGTCAAAATGGGATTCAAATTCGAATAGGAAAATCAAGGGGCTTTCTGTACAAGGTGGTCTGGGCGCTCAAAGAACGAGGCAAATCGAGAAGCGCACCGATCCAATCCCCGAAGAAAGCCTAGGGCGTGTATGCTGGATTATCGAGGATAAAAAGTCAAGAAGGCATCGACATGAAATGATGCAAGGAACACCCTAAAAAAATCGAGAAAACAAGATAAAACTCATTTATGACAGGGGACTTACCTCAGTCAGAGAGGTTATCGAGGTCAACGAATGGGTTGCTCTATTTGGTCCACGTGCACCAACTAGAAAAAATCCTGCAAAAAATATTTGTAAATTTGATTAAAAATATTAAACGATTTTATTAATTTTAGGTTATAAAATAAATAATTTTGTTACTTTTATGAACTATTTTATTATGAATTTTATTTTATTTTCGAGGTCTAGAATTAGAACTTAGCTTTTAAGGGCTATATATAGGTATATTTATCTATATATTTTTTAATGTTTTATTTTTATTTTGTATTTTTGATATTATTAATTCAATTTATTATTTTATATATTTATAACTTAGTTTGAGATACTTAAATATATTTTTCTATTACTTTTCTGATATATTATATACACTTAAATAAATACGAGTATTAATTGTATATGCATACATATTGGTATTTTACCTATGTATTTTATACAAGTATTTTATTTTTGCATTTTCTTGAGTGTTTTATTCTAGTTTAAATATGTACATATATTATACAGAATATTTACAAAAGTATAAAATTATAAAATTATAAAAATAATGAATAATAAATAAAATGAATATTTTAATCGGGTAAAGTATACAAAAGGGGTCCAAAACCTAACTTTCATATCGTAACTCCAAAAAATATGAAACCACCTTCATTAAGTAGCTTATTAAAAGTTATATTATATAACTAAAGGTGATTTTGATATATTTTGAGTTTTTATTTGAGAGATGTGGGTCTGGGAAGTTAGGATTTTAGAAACTTATTCATAGTACAACTTTTTATCTGTGCATTATTTTTGTATGAAGTAAATTTTGTATTTTTCTATATTTAATTATATACAACATTCATGTTCAAAGTTTCTTTATTTGAAGTATAAAAAGTGGAACTAAAAATAGATCCTAAAAATGATGGAAAATAAATAAAATAAAAGGGAAATTTTATTGGATTTTGGCTCTTATCTCCCCCAAATTTATTCCTTGTTGACCTAGTCATCAAGATACCTAGGTTTCAGGGTTTCAGATCATAAAATATTTTCAATATTTTATTATTTTTCTTTTCTTTATTCTATAATTTTGGCATAAAAACTGTATTTTATACACTATTTACACAATAATGCATGGATGCTAAAATACAAGAATTAATTGTATTTGAACGCATTTACTAGGTTTTTAAGGCCAAAATGATAGAATAAAGGTGATGAAATGGAGATTCAACACCCCCTTTATATTTGCCTTTGCTAATCCCTAGCAAACACTTATGCAATAAGTGCAGAAAATAAAAAAACAAAAGAAAAGTAAAAGAAAGAAATTGGATTGAATTTAATTATCAAATAGATCTTCATAAAATCGAAGTTTGGAGATCAAGTCAGACCTTTAAAATTTTAGTGTGGGCGGAACCTTAATGGGAATCAGAATTGAAATTCAACAGCCCTAGAGAATCCCAAAATTCTGCTCAAGTCTCCTTAATAGCTAGGTCAGAATACTTCAACTCATACGCAAACCTTTATAACTATGAATCTGACTCGTACATTGTAAGTGATAGTGGCTCTCCCCAATTGAAATGACAAAGAGACTAACTTCTCTAGTATGACAACCCAGTGATTCCCCAATCCAGCAACTCCTTCCTCGAGGAGCAGGGTATTCCCTTCTAAGTTAAAGTGACAACCAGCTCAAGAGGAGGGGGTGAAGAGAAGAATGGACGGTAGCCAGTGTAACTACCTATCCTAGGATGCAAGACAAGTGTAGTCAAGTCATCCGGCTGCAGGCTCACATAATTTGACTTTGAGGCTTAAGCTTGCTTATTTTCTATACAAATATATACACTCCAGCATGCATTTTATTTTCAATCAGGCTTGTCAACTTTGTTTGGAGTTTTTGTTTTTGTTTTTTTGAAATACTATATACAACATCATTTACGTAAGTAGTTTTTCCTCTTAAGCTAGTAGATTATCCCTTTTTTAAAGCTTTATTGCAACCCACACTCTCCTGTCTTCAAAATTCATCATCACTGGACAGGCTGGGGTGCACTTCCCTCCCTAGAGGAGGACAAATGTTTCCACCTGTGCGTGTCTCATACTGACAAATCCAATACCCTCACCACTTCAACTTAGTTGAGCCAAGTGAAAGGTGTGTGTGTGTGTGTCCAAGTTAGGTCATTATCAATAAGAGTCATGCGTGCGCTTCGAAATACTCTACTTAGGAAGTCAATAATCCATTGAATCAAGTCTTGAGATCCTCAAAGAATTAAGTCAATTAGATCCGAAGTACCTTAATTCCATTTCCTATAAGGTTCCTGTCAATTAGGTAGATTTAAGGTCCAACCAAGCTTCAATCTTCGGATTTTAATTAGACTTGTTCAATTATCAAACTCAATCCGAAAAATACTAATGCTATGCAAATGCTATGTAGAATGCAGAAATATTTTTGTGACGTATTTTTTTCAAAGGTTTTAAAATTTTTATGGGTTTTTGAAAGATAATACATATGTAATTTTTTGGATTTTTCAAAAGGGTTTTTCAAATGTTTTTGGTATTTTAAATTTTGCAAATATTTTTGAGATTTTTGAAAACAAAAGATTTTGGATAAAAACCAGGTCAAAATATTTACACGGGAATGTATCATATATTTACAAGAATTAGAGTTTAAGAATTTACAAGGGGTAAGTGCTCAATTTTAGAGATAAATATTTACAATTTAATAAAGAATTTTAGTGTGATGTATATGTTCCTCGAACTTATTTGAAAAAAGTTTTTCAAACAATTTTTGAAAACTATAGTCCAAAATAATTTTTACCAGCAATTTTTTACAAATAAGTACACAAATTTGAAAATAATTTTGCAAAGGTTTTTCAAACAGTATAAGATAGATTTGTCAAATATTTTTGTAATCATTTTCAAACCATTTGCAAATAGTTTATTTTCAACTATTTTTTATTTCACACAAAGGAAATATAATTTTCAAAACAAAATGTTCTCACAAAGGTTAAAAATATTGAACAAAATATTTTCAAATAGTTTTCAAAAGATTTTTCAAAAGGATTTTCAAACTATTTTCAAACATTTTACAAAAAATATTTTCACCTGATTTATTAATTAGTAAATACAAAAATAATTTGAGGAATAATAACATCTTTCTATTAAGTGATTTTAATGAATTTAATAGTATTTTTAGCCATAATTATTAATAAAAATATGAAAGTATGAGTTATGGCTAAAGTATATACGTAGTATATACGAACCCCCCTATACTTAGCTTGAGCTATATCCTCATAGGTCAGAGAGAAAAGGAGAAGACATAACGCATACTGAGTATAGGAAAATCTAAAGATAAATGAACGAAGAAATGAACAAATGAGAAATTGACTGTCTCCCCTATAATTAGGATCAAATAATCCTAAGTATAGCAGACTCCACACAAAGTAGTGAGGGTCAAGGGTGGGAATGAACATATCATACTCAGAGTGTCTCCCCCTATACTTACGGTAAGATATTCCTATGCATAGACAAGAAGAAGAGATAATGGAGAGGATCGAAAAAATGAAAGAAGTCGGAGTGCTCACCCCCTATACTTAGGACAAAGTACGTCCTAAGTATAGAAGACTGACAACAAGGGGTGACACCTTTTTGGTAGAAAAAGAAAATAGAAAAGGAAAAGAAGAAAATAAGAAAATAAGAAAAGAGATCTAAAGATGGAAGAAGATAGAGAAGGATGTACACATCACTCCCCCTATACTTTGGATAAAAGAAGCCCTAACTATAGGCAACAATAGGAGTAATGAAACAGAACGAAGAACACTCGGCTTATCCACCCCCCTATACTTAGGACAAAGTACATCCTAATCAAGGCACACACACGAGAATGGGGTGAATGAGTCATACAGTAGAGGACATAGGGACACGAAAGCGAATGTACAACAAGATGGATATGCATAAGATTAAGAAGGTTGAAAGATAACCTTCTTACGGGGCTGTTGAGGAATGGATCTGACAAGGTGCAGGTTGACATCGAGGTGCTCGGATGATGCAAACCGATCAGGGTCGACAGGATGAAGGTCCTCAGTGGCCCTAGGGTGAAGAGGTACAAACTGGTCAGTGGAAGAAGTACGGCTAGGTCCGACCTCGAGTTTCTCACAGATATAAAAGTGAAAAGGGACGAACTCATCAATGGAAGAAGCTGAGTTAGTGTCGTCCTGCGAGGTCTCATCTAAGTCAAAACCAAAAGGAACGAACTCATTAGTGGAAGTAGTCGAACTATGTTCATCCTCAACAGTCTCAACTGGGTCATCTTTCTCATCAAAAGGCCCGAATTCGTGGATAAAAGCAACAAGATCAAATTCGGCCTTGGTCTCATCAATATCTGCCCTTCGCTCAATGGTATCAATCATGTAAATCCCGTGGATGTCATCAACACATCGCCAAGTCCCAGGAGAAGGAACTCCGAGGTCCATGCTTTCCGGGGTTTCCTCTACAGGGAGGAATTCTCGGGTCTCAGTCGAATCCAGCATACAGTAAAAGCCTATGATAGTCTCATCAAGGTCATGGTCCTTGGGGTCAGCTAAAATAGGTGAAGTCACATCAGGTGCAGGTCTCTGATCGACAGTAGGTGCAGTGATGATCACTTCACTTTCGTCAACAGGACGGAGGCGAATCTCTCCCGATCCATAGTCAATAATGACCCTCGTAGAGGCAAGGAATGGTCGTCCCGGGATGATCGGAGAGTGCTCCCCAGTGGAGGTCTCCATGGGTAAAATGACAAAATCAACATTATACCTCGTGCCCTAAATTGATATGACGCGTTTTCAAGGATACCCTTCGACCTCTTGATTGATCCATCAGCAAACTGAATGATCATCTTGGTTTTCTTTAGAGGCCCTACGTGAAGAGACTATTTCAGCGAGAAGGGTATGATGCTAATCGAAGCACCGCCGTCCAGGAGAGTGTGATCACATGTATGGTCAGAGATGATGCAGCTAATGAAAGGTGTAGTTGTGTTCTTTTTCCTAGGAATGATACGATGTGTGATGGCGTGGGCGGTGGACATGATCAAGATATGATGCTCAGATCTGCTCCTCCACTTTCTCTTCTTGGGAAGAGGAGCAGATAAATGGGTCATGGCCTATTGAAGTGGGGCTTGGATGATCTCATGAATAGTGGCCACCACTTCAGGTTCAGTCAGCATTTTTTTGAATTTTTGGATCTCCTCCATACAAGGGTGGAGATCGAAATCATCATATACACGAGGCATACCAAGAGAAGTATGTACAGTGGCATCCTCGGGGTCAAAGGTGGGACTAGATGTGAGTGAATATGTGGGTGAATGATCTGGCATGTGGGCCCTCTCCTCACAGTCTGAGTCAACCAACAGTCTCCCGAATTCTTTTTGTGTTTTTAAATTTTTTCTCATTTTTTTATTTTCGACGATTGCAAGCTCTCATGAAAATCCTCAAATGAATCCATATCGTCAGATCGTGAAGCATCAATATGGCTCTTATTTAGGCAAGTTTGGTCATCAATCCTTGAATTCATATGTTCCATGAACTGGGTCAAGGTCTCAAGTGCAGAAATTGTGAGAGGTGACTCCAACAGGTCAGTCTCGGGTGGATGTGAAGGTGGAAAATACGGAAGTAGAGGTGGATGTGGATAAAAGTCCGAGGGCTGAGACTGTGGCTGGTGCGGATATGTACAAAAAGTAGGAGGAAAGTCTTCTTTAAAAAAGTGAGGTGGACCGGCTGGAGGAAACGAGGGATCTGCAAAGTCCGGGTAGAAAATGCTCCAGTCGGCCATCTCGAAACAAAAGGAAATGATCAGGAGAACACAAAGGTCAAATCAAGGGATGAGAAAAGGCACAAATGCATAGAGGCGATCTAGAATTCACACAAACAAACACAAACAAACGTACACAAAAACAAACACACCCCTCAATTCACCTACTCAACTCGGTGAAGATCGCAAAAGTGTGGTATTTTTATCTTATCTGTTTTAGACTTAGGTGAATAGTCAAAGAGTTGTACAATCACTTAGGTTGGCTGGAATGGAATTTGGGAACTAACCTTAGTGTGTATGAGAGCAGAGAAAAGCGAAGACAATGAGGAGATTACTCGCCCCAAGATAAATTTTTTCGGTTGATTTTAGGGATCGAATAATATTACCAATCCTAATTTTATTGTTATCACTTTTTTTTGAATTTTTAATAAGAAATGCACGAGCCTATCGGGGAGTCAATTCATTTAAGCACTTAAGTGATCAAAATTAAAAGGAGAGTCGGAAAAGCAATGCAAGCGGCAAATCAATAATGGATGCTAAAGAGAAATGCTCACCTTGCCTCTAGCACTCAACATGCAAAGATGCTCAGCAGAATTGAAACATGTCTATATGCAGATGCAAGCCGATGAAATCTCCCTAGGATGAGAAACTGCTATTATCGTGAAGAACAAGATGTTAAATATCTAGAAGAGAGATCCAAAAGTCTGGTCTAGGAAGTGCATCGGTGTTTGCCACAATGGATCCGTCCAACGTTGTATAGCACTTCTCTCGGCGCTCGATCTCAAATCCAAAATAGATAACAATTGATAATTTGACTAGATCCAAATGTAGTCTATAGGTACGGGAAAGGCTAATAAAGTGTTTGGACCAACTCTATCGTCAAGCGATTCCTACAGCTAAGGGCTCAATCACACAAAATAAATAAAATAAAATCGGGAAACAAATGAAAGAAATGCGAAGAAAACTGACAAAACTGTGGTGAGCCCCTAAGTGAACAAACACTTGGAAATTGGGCCCGAATGTCCAGAGTCCAGAATACTTATATTATTACAATAAATAACGGTTTCTCTCTCACTAAAAATTACAAAAATAAATAATGCACAAAATATGCTCAAAGTGTGTCTGTCTTCTCATGTCCTCCAAGACTCCTTTGATGCTAGGTCAGAATCTCACACCATCTTCATGTGGGTGCGTAGGCGCCTTGGGTAGAACGCCTCCCTCGGTCCGCGGTTCCTCACATAAAGTCAACAAGAGAGAGTGATTAGACGAGTCAAACAATTATATCAAATAAAGAAGCAAATAAAGAAAGTCGCAAAAATAGATAAATAATCACAAGCACAAGTAATCTCAATCTATGTGTTATTGCTCCCCGACAACGGTGTCATTTGTTTAACCCAAAAATTGAGCAGTTGTATGTTCCACACAAGGCGGGAACACAATCGTCGAATTGACCACATGAAATTCGGATTAAAACAACAATAAACCCATAACAGATACATGGAATGAAAAGCAAATGTGCGGAGGTAAAATTTGTTATAACTCTACACCAAAGATGTGTATAGGTGCAAGTATGTGTAGAGTGTCGAACACAGGGAACAAGCAGGATAGATCGGGAAATACTCAAAAATGAGAATGTGATGTATGTGTCTATAAGTGTGCTATTTTTTATGGATTTTTATTTTTTTTAAATTTTTAATTTTTTTAGTTTTTAAATTTTATGTTTTGATTTTTAATTTTCTGATTTTATATTTTCTTTTTATATTTTATAATTTTATAATTTTTTAATTCTTTTTCTTTAAATAAATATATAAAGCAATATAAAAATATATATATATATATACAATATAGGCTAGGGTTGGAATAAAAATTAAAAAAATATTCAAAAATAGGAAAATAAAATATTTTTGGGTTTTAAATTTTTTTACTATTTTGTGATTTTTTAAGTTTTTTTGCTAATTTTTATATATTTTTAAAGTAAAAATACCCTAAAACAGGAAATAATATAATACTTGAAATTAAAATTGAGATTAAAAATATAAAAAGAGTAAAAAATTCTCCAAACTAATTTTAAGATAAATATAATAAAAATAAAATTTAAAGGCAGAAACTATATTTTTGGGAATTTTAAAGAATTTTTTATATTTTTATGAAGGTTTTTAGAGTTTTTCTATATTTTTTTGATTTTTTTATATTTTTAGTGCTTTTTGGTATGAAGATCAAACATACAATAATACAGTAAATATATTTTTTGGTAATTTTTCAAAAAGTTTTTATAATTTTTATGCATTTTTAGTGCAAACAGGGACAAAAAGGCACATTTTTATTTTTTTTATAAATAATAGAAAGCTCAAAAATGAAATGCAAGTAAATAGAGTGAAAACACAAAGCAATGGGAACACAATGCTATTTTTTGGATTTTTTTCGATTAGATTTGCTGTTTAAAATAAATCAAGCAAATGTGCAAAAATACTTACGTTGGTAGCGGCATAAATGTAGATAAACTAAAAGTCCAGGGCCAAAGTGCAAATTTCACAAAAATATTACACGTGCATAAGAAGTTCTTGGACTAAAGTTAAATAACAAACCCGTAGGGGGTCCTCTACAAAAATTACCACACTCACGTGGAGGTTCACGTGAGCCTGGCTGGGGAGGACCTAAACATGAATACAAAAAGTCCGAGGGGTGACTTGCAAAATATACAAAAATATAACAATGGCAGTTGAAAGCTTCATTTCTGAATACTAAATACAAAAATGCAGTGGGTTCAGGATGCAAAATACCCACTAACTGCCTTGATTGAACGGCTGATGATGGATCACTTGCCACATGTCGACCATGGAAGAAATTATCGATATCGGTCCCATGTCGATATCGATATATCGGCGATATTCGCCGATATATCACCGACATGGCCTTCCATGGTGTCGACGCCCGGTCACGTGATACCGCTTCACCAGCCAATGATGGATATTAGGATGTCGATGACGATCTGATGGCTGCAAGAGGATGAAACCTGATGGATGTTGTACACCCGGAAGAACATGGGCCCATCTGACGGTGGAGAAGCCAGGACAACGAACTAGGAGGAACACAGACGAGCCGAAGTTCTCTCGGTTGGATCGTCACCTTCCGACGCTCTATGCAACTCCAAAACGACCCAAAAGATGCATGGCATGGTCCTCCATCTGCTGGGTGGTGCAAAAAATACTGATGATCGTCGGAGGCCTCTCGCGAAGCCGGAGGAGAAACGTGGTTCAAAGAACCTTTGACGAGCTCCAAATCCCACTCCAGATACTTAGGCGCTTCTAGTACCTGCACAGGACACGGCTAGGTCTCAGGCAAAATGCCTCACTACAAGAAAAAATGCTTTTGGCGAGCACAAAAGTCCACCCTAAGTGCTCTCCAAGTAATTTGGCGAGCACATGTGCTCGCCAAACTTGTGCTCGCTAAAACCCTACTCGCTAGCTCATATTGGCGAGGACATGTGCTCGCTATTAAACGTGGGCGAGCACATGTGCTAGCCAAGTCCTAGCCAAGTGCTCTCTAGGTCCTGTATTAGCTAGCACTTAGCTAGGACTTGGCTAGCACACGTGCTCTCCAACTGTGGAGAACATGAAAAAAATTTATAGGTTCTTCGGGGTTTGGAAGCCCCGTTGAACCTGTATTACCTACTATAAAGTCGTTTTAAAACTCTTATACTATATAAACATATTTTATGCCATGTTGGAGACCCATACTTCAATTTCATTGCTTTCTTCTCTTCTAGTGTTACCCTGATTTCTCATACACATTCTTTATCTCTCATTCATAACATTATAGTGTACAAGCATATACAATAACATACACTCACAATCAGTAACACATGTAGGTACACTAACACAAACACCATACTAAA